>PJEM01002630.1:159858-221507 GCA_004023845.1 Helogale parvula | reverse complement strand
AAACTGAACAGGACTCAAAGCCTTGCTATCCAACACTCCTCCCCACATTGCCAAAGCAGGTTTTCCGAACATAAAATGTAACTTTTACTTATTTGACCCCTTCTGGACATTTCTAATAATTACAGCAACTGGCTGGAATGCTGAAAATTAGAAGTTCAGTGAACTACAGTTCAGCTTCAAGCCACAGCACAGCCCATGTGGGGCACAGACAGAAGCCCATGTGGGGCACGGACAGCAGCATCCACACAGACAAGTGGAATGAGGGAGAAGAAACAAAGGATCCCAAATCTGTTACTGCTGCGGCTATGCTTCTACAACCAAAAGGTGCACAAAACTGTTCACTTTCCCCCAAAGCCAGAGCAAGGAGAAAGGAGGGCAGAAAGAACCTCAAGTCAATGTCTGCTCAGTAGTTTTAAAGGGACAGGTGGCAAAAGAGAAAGATCTGGGGATAGTAACGATGGATCGTTAAGATCCTGAATGTACCAAACTACTAAGTGGACATGTTTAGAACAGGAATCCGAGCACACAGTGATGACGGCCAGTAAGTATGGCTTGAGCTTACAACACACCAAGTTCTGCTATAAGGGTTTATACTAAAAAAGCCAGTTAAATTTTTTTTATATTTTATTTTATATTTGAGAGAAAGCGAGCAGGAGCGAGAGAGGAGCAGAGAGAGGGACACAGAATCTGAAGCAGGCTCCAGGCTCTGAGCTGTCAGCACAGAGCCCGACGCGGGGCTCGAATCCACCAACCATATGATCATGACCCGAGCTGAAGCCAGACGCTCAACCAACTGAGCCACCCGGGCATCCCTAAAAAAGCCATTAATCCTCACCCTAAACAGAACGGTTATTTCTGCCTTAAGGAAGAGGCAATGCAGCATGGAGGCTGAACACACAAGGTCGCACTGCCGGTAGGGTGGTGGCCAGAAGTGAACAGAGGGAGGTTCGAATCCAGGCATCCTGCCCTAAGCACTAAGCTGTTCTGCCTCTCACAGTATACACCTACATGGTGAGACCCAAGTACATATCCTGGCGTTTACCTGTGCGATGTGTACTGGGGTGAATTTTAAATTAAATCCTCTTCATCAGCGCCCAGAGCTTCAGGAAGGGCTGGGCAAAGGGAGAGGTGTAGGTGGCCAGATAAGCCAGGGACTTCCCTCCAGACAGTCCTCACATCCAATGGAGATGCCTCTCCATTCCGCTCCCTCAGCGGCAACCACCTCTTATATGCGGACTGCTCTTGACCCTGACTCTTGGGCTCTCCTTTCCTGAGCTCCACGCCCGAACTGCCAACTGCCTGCCGACTAGATACCCTACTCCCCATGGGTGCTCTCCACCCAACCGAGCTTCTGCATTCTCTCTCTCTGCCCTCCATCCTCATGAAGGCTCTCACTTCAAGCTCTCAAGCAACTACTTCCCTCTCCTTCACCTCCTACACTGCATCTCAACAAACCCGGTTTGTTTGACTCCCACAGTGACCCCTTATCCATCCCACTGCCCCAAATCCTTGTCCTCTCCCTTGGACTATGACTTCCCCACTCTCCTCCCAGCTTCTGAGTGTGGTCTGTCCCCACATCATTACCAGGTTCAACTCCCCCACAATCTGGATGTGATTTGCATGTCACTTCTCTGCTCAAGTCCTTCCCAGGACCCCTTGCTTGCTTTCTTCACGCTCCCCAGCCCCAGGCTAAGCCCCCCTCCCCCCGCCATGTTTAGGCCCTGGTGCCATCACAGGGCTGGCAACACCAGGCTGCTCACCAATCCTGGTACCTCTACAAATGAAGCCAAAAGAATGAGAAGAAAAACCTTCAGGTGCAGTGCCATTAAAATAGAACCTTTCGGCTCTCTCCATTACTTTCTTAATTTAATTAACTGAACGTCATTAATGTAATTATGGCCTGACTTTCTTTGCCGTTGATGGTATCTTTCACCCCGTCTACAAGTGCTGTAATAAAGGTAAATCACACTACTGTGGGAGCCCAGAGGAGGACGTAATTAAGTAAATTCTCATCAGAGCGCAGTTATATAAACTAATTCCACAGTATGACAAGCAGATAAGAAGACAATTAAACCCCATGTCAGGATACAGAATACCCTAAACAACACATTGCTTGCACCAACGATCACTCAGATGGTTTCTGCATCAATGATCACTATAAATCCTCGATGTTGTCAGTTTACTTTTCTGTCTTCAAAATGCGAAGTCTCCTCTTGGCTGGCCCTCAGACGTGCCATCTGAGACTACTGCTCCCACTGCGAGCTCCAGAAATGTAGAGACAAAGCGCCTTTCAGTGGTAAGGTGCCAAGCTGGTCACCATTTTCTTTGGTGTTCTAGGGGCCTCAAAAACCAAACCCACACGCCGTGCTAACCAAATACTGATTGAAGTCATCCGAAATCTTTAAAAAATGTAAGCAATAACCCCAAGGAGGTTCATTTCAAAGAACCATTTTGATCAGATAATTTCCCAGAATTTATCAGACACCAGAGTTTAAGGGCTTTTTGATTGAGCAAGCAAGTGGAGGGGGAGGGGCAAGGAAGGAAGGGTCAGGTAAGAGCAGACGGACATTAAGTGGGAAAACGATGCGCGACCCCATGCAATTTCTCTCTGCCTCCACTTCCTTGGCTGGAAAACGGGTTTGGAAAAGCAGCTATGATGACTGTACCATATGAAGAGTGAGTGTCTTGGGCCGGAACAGACTACCTCGGGGCAAATGGGCTGGACAGAAAGCCTCCGAGACATGAGGGATCCACGGTGGGAGGCAGAAGGCCACAGAGACCAGAGTCCCCTCACCAGGCAGCGCCGCTAGAATCCTGATGTGAGCCTCACCCAATTCTAAGTGAACTACAACCCCTCCCCCACAAATCTTTGGAGAAAGATGAAAATGGATTCCGGATCCCCCCCCAAACATCCTAAAAGGGCTCTTCTGTCGGCGGGTTGTCTTCCCCAACCACCAGCGACAGCACTTCTGTCCCATTTTCCCAAACGTGTGAAAAACAAAGAAAAACAATCAAGGCAAAGGTAAAAGACTTGACTCACAACAACTTGTTGCTCCCGCGGGGGCTGCTCCTGCAGCCAAGTCGAAAAGTTCACCGGCACCGGAATAAGAGAGCGGAAAAGCAGTCACTTTTCATTTCCTTTGGGATTTCTCCTCCACACCTCCCAAAACACCCTCCATCGTCCTCTGCCGGGATCCCCTGGTCCGAGTGCGGGAGGGGACCGCGGGAAGCCGGGACCCCTGGGCTGCTTTCTGTTCTGCTGTTTGTTTTCATGAGCTTGCTGTGACGGGAAGACACTCGCTCTGGCCTGGCTTCCCGGGCGCAGCCCCAAAGAAACGTTTGTCAGGAATAAACACAATTTACATAAGGAGTTGGCTTAAGTGTGAAGCCCCAAATCACTGAACAAAACAGTTTAGTGATTAACAGAGCAGGTTAATACAAAGAGAGCTGCCTCTGACTGTCCAGAGTCCAAGCACCCCACTCCCTCCGCACTCCTCGCACCTCGAGCCTGAGCCTGAATCACAAAGGAAACAATCTCTGCTGACAATCGTCAACGAAGGAGGAGAAAAATCTGGATTCCTGTACAAACGCAGACCTTTCTGCTTCCAGACTGAGCACCATGGCAGCAACAGAAGCAACAGATTAGAATTAATTATGCTGTCGGACAGAGTGAGGGGCCGGTGGGGAATCTCAGCTGTCAAGAAGGCTCTGGCCGTCATAAACCTCTCCTAAATGAAGGTGGAAGAAAAACGAGCTTCCGGACCACAGGTAGCCAAGGCGCACACACAGCCCTGGTTTCTGTTAAAAGAGCACGCTACAGTTGATGCTTCTTACCCATTAACTCAAAAACACACAGTTTGGTGAGGTGCGGACCAGACCACCAGAAACTTATGTCACGGTTCCCCTAACATGAGAAATCGGGGATGCTGACATAGGATAGAAGGATCTCTGTTGGGTAGCGAGTCCATTTTACAGATGAAGAAACAGAGTGGCTCGTCTGCAAATGCACAGCCACTTATTAGGCAATGCTCAATAAATTACATCAATCCAGTTCAAGGAATTTTCATTGTTAAAAAACAAAAACTCAGCCCTCTCCTTTATTGTTCTATTCAGCTAATAAATAGCAAAGCTAAAACTAAGGCTCTTGGAGTCAAAAGCACAGGACAGAAAGGAGAAGAGAAATGAGCCTTGATTTGGGCAGCTCGTCCTTACTAACTTCTGATTCTGGTAGAGAATAACAGGGGGACCACAGGGCCAGAACAGAAAGAAAAACACTACTGTATCCTTTCTTCGTTTAAAGCCTTCCGAACCAGAAAAGAAAATACAGACTAATGATCTGAACTGAAAGATGCTTAGACTTTTCCCCTCTAATTTACAGATCTACCGCAAGCTACCTAAGGGACTTTGGGCAAATGGTTCAACTCAAGCCTATGAAAGAGAAGAGGGAGGTAGAAAGGATGTAGAGAGGGAATAAATCTTCATTACTAGTTTAATGATTTTTAATACTTCACAGAGCTTTGGGAAGTTTAAAGGCTGGCTAATCGGTGCCCTTCAAATATTAGCTCCTAACCATTTCTCTTTCCATGAGAAGTGCAGGAAAATGGGCCTGACTCCATCAAAAGATCCAAATGTTGTTTCAAGAAACTATGCGGCCCTGCGTCCACAAAAGGAAGAACACTGCCAGGCCAAAATCAGGATGACAGGGATGAGGGAAGAAAGGCTTTTCTTTATACTCTGGTAGCTTCCAGAAGTGTCTGTAATAAACATTCTTTACTTTTGTAGCTAGAAATAACTGGAAAAAGAGAATGTTTTAGGATGAGTTTCATCAGTTTCACTTTGGACTATTTTTAACAAATATTCAAGTCAGCTTATACTATCCTAGGCTTATCTGACCCTAACTATGTGTTAAAATAGGATTTCATAATCACCCTCAAAAGGAGGAGGTAAGACAGCATCTTTGCTAAAGCCAAGCTGGCTAACCATACTCATTGTTCACAAAGACTCTGTAAATGTCTCCTAGAATTAGAACTGAACTCTGGTAGGAGACCTCCCTACAGTAAGGCCAAGACTCAAGACAAACCCCTCCCTCCCCCCGCCGAACCCCAACTCAGTCAGAAAGGAAGCCTTCTGCCCCTTAGCACAGCCAGGAGACCAGGGAGAAACAGTGCGTAAGGGAAAGAACTTTTAAGAGTCTGTTCAACAAACGGCACTAGAACAAGAATATCCAACCACGCGTGGGAAAAAGAACGAACTTAAACCCTCCACTCACTCCACGACAAAATTTAACGCCAAATGCACCACAACAGGAACGTGAAAGTTACCCACCAGGAAAAGGGGTAACTCGACTCCTTCAGACTGCATGTATGACCTGAGAAACCGGATCATCTGGGGAAGGAGGCTCCCTAAGAAAAAGAAGAGTGTGAGAGAGCTTTCCTACACCACCAGCTGGTGTCTTGGCTTCGAAGCACCCCCGCCGCTCTCCTGTTTGGTACCTGACTGGCCTCAGAGTAAATAAAAACTGGTTAATTCAAGGAAAAGATTCAGCCACGCAATACCAGACAGGACAATTTCTACTGATGAATAGAGAAGAAGAAAGCTTTGCATCTATACAACAGCTGCCTGGCTTAAGATTTTTTAACAGTTCTTTCTCTCTCTGTGTCTGTCTCTCTCTCTCTCCAGTATCAAAGTCGGGTTCCTTCTGGTATCCCTGAGTTTATAATATAGTCAAAACACCAGCAACATTTCAGAACACATGAGTACATTGCAGAGAAAAGAGAAATCTATACTAAAAAAAGTTTCACGTATACAACAGAAACAAGTATGCCCAGAAATACATACGGAGCCACAGCTGTTGTAGGAACAAGTCTGTAACTTACAAGGTAGCCGAGAACTTGCTAGTCATCGTCAAAGACAAGGCACCAGTCAGGAGATGACCGAGGTCCTTCCTTGATGAAGGGAAGGGCAGAGACCTCTGGACTGGTTCTTCTGGATGCATAAACTGGTTCAGCCAAAGTCATTGCTACATACATAAAGGATGGGCCATAAACATGGATAGCTTTGTTAGGTGTTCTTTTTTCCCTTACAGGGAATTTCCAAATGCCTGTTTAGCTATTCAGTGACAACCTTCTTGTCACGAATCCACTAGAGACCTGGCCTAACACAAACACTCATCTGTTTAGGAGACTCAGCTAATAATATGAAGGGATGATCAAAGAAGTCCTCATGGTTGGGTCCAGACCAAAGGGAAGGCCAAGGAGCCACAGCATCTCTAAGAGGAGGGTCATCTCATTGTACTCCCCATAAATGAAGAAAGACTAGGAAAGCGAAAGTGCCCACGGCTGACGAAGATGAGGCAGAGACCTACATGCCTACATTAAGATGAAGGGCATGAAATACACAGCCGTCGTAAGCATCCTGTGTAACATGTAACAAATTCATCAATAAGCATAAAGAAACTTGCAAATGTTCAAACTGAAACGCAGTTATTTGACGATTTCATAAGGATATAATGACAGAATTGAGAGGAAAACTTGTATGGGAAAAAAAAAATATTAACTGTCCACCGATGGAGAATTAGTTAAATTTGGCAGCACCAAACAAAAGAAGTATTCTGTCCCTTAAAATAATAAAAAAAAAGATGGAACATGGGAACACGTTATTAAATTGAAAAATCAGAAATTTGCATATACAATATCATCTTCTCCACAATGTGGTTTTTTTTTTTTTTTAAAGAAAAGGGAAAAGAGGGCTAGAGGAAAACCAAAATGTTAACTATCTCAACTATCTCTAGGTAACAAGACTCTCTCTTTTATATATGTGCCGAGTTTGATTTACCATTGGTATAGTCGGAAGGTGGCGTGGGGGAGGGGGATAAGCCCAGCACCACAGCCTTATAAAAACACAGTGGCAGTCGCTTTCAACCTAACAAGCAACACTGCTGGGCTTCTTCCCGGAGGCTCTCGATGCCCTTCTGCTCTTCTGGAGAGACGGATTCTGAACGATAAAGACCAGTCTGGAGCAACACTGGTGGAATCATAGATGGCTGGTTTTTTCCACTTTGTATGAGTTGATGAAATCCAACTCTGCAAAGTGAGTGAACATCTCCCGCATGCATTCCTCTAGATCCTTTTCAGACAACAGAGTAAAAATTCTTCCTGTTTTCTATAGTGACATAAACCCCACACACCTCGTTCTAAACCTGGAACTCCCGCAGGATAGTAAAAGCAGGGACAGTCATGTCTGTGTCCAGGAAACTGCTCCTGGATGACGCCTTGCAAGGGAATTCAGGCGAATTCGCCCACTTTTTACAAACCGCTGCCGCGTTACCCTCAAACTCAATCAACATTTTTAAAAGACTGGCAAAAGCACGAACAAAACTCGAGGGGTTAGGAAAATAACAGGAAAAAAAGATGATCCAAAATAAATATGCGTTAGCTTGCATTTTTCCCCTCACTGAAGGAAAAATACATTTTTATAGCGGATAAAAAGTGGGCAGGATTTTGCAGCCAAAATAAATGAGAAAGCTAGGCTCTGTCAGGAAGAATGAGTTGAGACAGCTAAAAGAGAAAGCCGTTTTCTGCTGTTCTGAGGCGAAAGAACATATTCTCCTGAAAAGGGAGAAATGAGGGCTAATCTGGTATGTCACCTTCAATTCTCAAAACAGATGCTCAGAAACAGCTGAAGAGACTCCCTCACCTAACCTGCCTCCCAGCGAAATTCAGAAGTCATGAGGAAACAAGAGTATTTCTTTCTATTGATCAAAGAACTTCTGAATTCTTTTTTTCATGTGCCCGGTCATTACTTCAGTCATTAGTTCTATCAGATGACGACAGAGAATCAGAAAATCTTAGACCCGAAAAAATTCTTAGAAATCATGTGTTCCAGCTCGTCAGCTGATCCAGATGCAACCAAAGAAGAATGTCATTTCTGTTGCACTGGTTACAAACATACGGGGCGGGGGGGGGGGGGGGGGGGGGGGGGGGGGGGGGGGGTGCGGAGTACTAAAGAACTTACGATGCA
The DNA here is from genome assembly GCA_004023845.1 of Helogale parvula. NCBI lineage: Eukaryota > Metazoa > Chordata > Mammalia > Carnivora > Herpestidae > Helogale > Helogale parvula. The sequence continues at coordinate 213,488 of PJEM01002630.1, read as the reverse complement.
GGCGATGCAGCGCCATGTCCCTTTCTGGTCTGGGGAAGGTTATGAATACACACCCCACAGTAGGAAAGCCACCCCTCTGCCCGACCACGATATATAACAAAAGCATATTACTCCTTAAACAGTATAGTCTACATGTTCCAAAACTGGAAAATAAACAATCACCAATTAAATCACTTAATGAAGAGATCTTGCAAGGAATTTCTGCACAGTTCAGGAGCCTTCGTTAAAAAAAGTAAATGGTTTCCCATCCCACCTTATGCAGTGACACTGTTCTCCCTAATGGTTCTCTTCTGAAAAAGTACAGTGTATATAAATAGTATAGAGAAGACAAAACGAAGCAGTTTGGTTAAATATTGTTACTTCTTAAAGTCCTTTTAACATTTAAAGGCATCTTTTTCAGACACTAAACCCCAGATCTGCACAATGATACCTCATCCTTCTCATCTACAACTGCCACCTGACGTGTCTTTTACCGACCGAGCACATGCACCAAGCACAAAATGCAGGTCCACACTCCTTACTCTACCTTATATTTCTCAAGCTCTATCTGTCCTGAGGTCAATCTGATAAAAACAATCTGGTAATCAATTATCTTACCATCTACTTCACTTTCATATTCTCTGTAAGCAAGAATATTTTAAAACATAAATCACTTTAAAATGTTTTAAAATATTAAGAACTTGGAGGGGCGCCTGGGTGGCTCAGGTCATGATCTCACAGTCTGTGGGTTCAAGCCCCGCATCGGGCTCTGTGCTGACAGCTAGCTCAGGGCCTGGAGCCTGTTTCAGATTCTGTGTCTCCCTCTCTCTTCTGCCCCTCCCACACTTGCTCTCTGCTCTGTCTCTCAAAATAAAGACATTAAAAAAATTTTTTAAGAACTTGGAATTTTTATATTCCTACAGGCTTGGGGTAAGAATGACAGACCTTAGGACAACCAACGCCAGCCTGCTTACCACTAAGGGAAGGGGCAAGTAACCAGCCCCTCCGCACTTGACCGCCTCCACCTCAGAGCTTTGTACAGGCTCTAAGTTTAATACACTCTGATGTTTTCTATTGGCTCACAACAGTCAGGCAACATTTGAAGGCTACTATGTGCAAGATACTCTGGCACGTACTCCACATTGTCTTATTGCAGCCTCACAATCTCTCGTTGAGGAAGGTACTGTAAAACCCTGGTTTTGCAGGTGGGGAAACTGAGGACTGAGATGGCTGAAATCACTTGCCTGGGGCCACAGCGCTGCAAGAGCTACGGTGTGGATGTCCACGCTCCCGGCCGAAGCTCCAAATCACCGCACCGCATAACCAGAGGTATTTCACACTGTCCTGATTCGCCTGGTTCCTAAATCCTAAATCCATAACGACTGTGCGTCTGAACAATGTTAGGACACTGACCACCCCGGGCGGAGCATTAGCCTCTACACCGACAGTGTGGATGTCTGCCAAGTAACACACTGATGGTTTATTCCACTCATTCAAATCAGGTCTCCAGTGATTATAAAAAGAAAAAATGCCGACTAGTCACCAGCTGTGACCTTTACCTCCCAGTGTCACCAGAACACATTCAAAGGAGTACAGGTGCTTACTAATTTGATCAGAAAACAGAAAACTGATGGTGTAGATCTGGCCTGGTCCTGGCGCAGAGTGGTTAAAAGTGCGGGTGCTGAAGGATTTGTGCCTGGGCTCTTTGAGTTGTCAGCTCTACCACCTAGGGCAAGTAAGGAAACTTCAATACTCCCGCTCTGTCACATGCAAAATACGGTAACAGTACTATTCACATAGGCATTACTAGCAAGAGTAAGCTAATATGAGTAAAGCCATGAAGCACAAAGCCTGGGATAGAGCAAGTATGCAAATGCTAATGATCACGACAGGAATGAAGCAGGTGAGACAGTTAACTCTGACATGTCAAAACAGGATGAAAACGGGAAACACTACAAAGACCCACAGTAGCACTTCAAGCAGAGAGCAGGGATGACTAAGAACCTCAGGACAACATAACTGCACAGCTGGAAGTCCAGCAGACTGGCTCAGTGAAATTAAACGCACAGAGTTCGAGAAACAAATCCACCAATAGCCACTAACATGCTTATCGCTCACCTCCCACTGATGGGAAAGACTGAGTCACACCCAACATCTCTACAATCGAAGAGAAAGTATTAGCATATTTCTGTATGGAGACTAGAGTTTACAACCTGAACTAATTTTGTAAAGTTGGGAAAGACAATTTAGTGGCAAATGTTAATAAACTTAAGCAATTTTTACTACTTTAATGTTGATAATAACTTGAAACCAGAGGCCAATAAAGCCTGGCCAAGAAGAAGTTCTATGTGACCTGCTGCAATGATTAAAACATGAAATTTGCACACTGAGTAAATGATAGTGTCCATATTGAGGATAAACTTTACCCCAGGCTGCCTCCAAAATACAAATTTTAAATTACAAAGTCTAAATTAAGGTGAGTTTACAGAATATGATGCTTTGCTATTAAATACTCAAAAACTTTTAAAAATTTTTAATTTTTTTTTTTTTTTTTGAGAGAGAGCGAGAGCGAGTGAGCAGGGGAAGGGCAGAGAGAGAGGGAGAACAAGAATCCAAAGCAGGATCCAGGCTCTGAGCTGTCAGCACAGAGCCCGATGCAGGGCTCGAATTCATGAACTACAAAATCATGACCTGAGCCAAAATCAGATGCTCAATCGACTAAGCCACACAGGTGACCCTTAAAACACACAAATTTATCCCTAAAGATACACAATAAATGAACTCTACTAGGTTCTACAAATTAACTCCTAGAAAGACTGAAATTTACTTCCACCTTGGCAATTCTGTGTAAGTCAATCATAAGATATCATTCAGAGTACTACCAGACCAGAGGAATAAGCCAAAAGGCCCCAAAATCCAACGGTTCCTGCTTCAGAGTCAAGTACATGATAAGGGCTAGGCGAAAATGCCAGTTTACTCAGAAGGTAAGGAGAAACCTATTTCTGAGAACTAAGATACTAAAAGATTCTCCCTGACTGCATAAATGACTGTGCACTTCAAATCATAGATTTCCTGCCCCACTCTAGACCTACTGAATTAAAATCTCCCCAGGATGTTGTGACCCAAAGCCAAGGTTGGGAACCACAGCCCTCCTGCAAGAGCACAGAAATCCGCGTTCCCTTCCTGCTCTAAAGAGTGGTATCTCTGGTTTTGGTTGGTTGGTTGGTTAGACAATGTATGGCCTTGTGGCATTTATCACAATGCCAACTGTGCATACTTTAGCTCCCAAATTAAATGTTAAATTTCCTAGGAGGGCCAGGAAGGAGGTTACTGTTTTCCTGGGCGCCTAGCACCAAACCATGTCAGCAAAGAGCACTCTGGCAGATGGCTCAGCCAGCAAAGGAAATTAGTCCAACAAAAACAAAGTATTAAGAAGCAGTTTAGGGAATTACCTCCCATGCTTCCCTCTTCTCTGGCCTGAAAAACAACTCCCAGATGGACCATTAGTCTTGTAAGGGAAAGAGGAAGGGAGATCATCTGGGGAAACTCTAGAAGTAAAACATGACCCTCAATAGGAAACAAGAAAATTAAGAACGCAAGATAATTCACTAGGAGAAAAGGGAAAACAAAGATAAGTGCCTAAGAAGTACTAAAGTACATAATTAGGTAGAAAAGAATGGTAGTTGTTAGGCCATTCTAAACAAGAGAAATATAATTTGTCTTCTGTGGTCATTAAATAGAGGTCACATTAAGATCAAGACACATCTAAATTCCAATTCCAGCTCCACCAGCTAAATGACATTACTTCATTCCTGTGCCACAGTTTCTTCATCTAAAAGTGTGGTAAGAACACTACTAAAGGCAAGGAAAAATGAAACAGTTGTAAAGCATCAGGCTTTACATCTGCCCACCCTAGGTGTTCAATAAAGATTAGTTCCCTCCCTCCCCCCTCAAATGGAGGTAAGATAATAAAAACTGATAATTACTTAGTAGAAAAGGATCGAGTGGTCAGTCTAGCAGTTTTTTGACTGTGTACTTTCTCAGATGTTTGTTGGATTTTCTATTCCTGAAGGCAGGTATGTGGTCTTCAGAGCACCCTCCGCTATCATCTCTTAAGATGCAAATCACAGGAAAGCTATAAAGTCACTGTGATGCCCATAAATCTTTCTAGAAACAAGATGAGGCACAGGTACAAAGCCACAAATGACCAGGTAAACCCCCCAGCCATTCAGGAGGGGGGAGCCATCTTAACTTCATCTCTGCTAAGGCTCAAGGCCTGACCTCGCAAGACACTGAGAACAATTTCGAACCTTCACAGCTTTAAACAAGGGAACTCTGTGCTAGGCAGGCCTCTGGGAATGTAACAGGTGTTATTGAGATCTTTATGCAGTAGAGAAAGGTAAAGAAATAAAGTTAAGGAAGACAGGTGAGATGCCAGCCTTGTTCAGGTGGCCAGGAACAACACTTGAAGTCAGTTACAGTGAACCGATCATCCAGAAGCAACTGGGCTTCTCATCTCAAAGGGTCCTCGGGAACATAAGCGAGATGGGAAGACGGACTCATCTGTCAATGTCCTTCTGAAAGTGGGTGATCCAGGATTGAACACAATACTCTGAATCTCCTGGTGTGTCCCTGTCTTCTCTTAGGATCATCAATGTCCTTTTTTTTTTTTTTTTGACCTTTTACTTTTATTACTGCAATTCAAGATCACTTGCGCGATTCTGACAGCCAAAGTCACCCATGACTAAAATAAGCTTATAATGGTCAAATAATGCTCTCATTAACCAAGACTTCCTTCATCTGTACTTGCACAACTGGTTTTCTGGGCCCAAATGCAGATCTTTACAAACATGTCTCTAGCAATTAGCCTTATCAGAATTAGCATTACTATATTGGTCTCTTTTTACCTCTTCGGCCCTCGGATTTCTCATCAGAACAAATCTGATAAGGTGACTTCAATGGTTTCTTCCAGCCTCAAAATACTATTTTTAGCATTTACCAAACTCATAGGGTTAACATTTTACATTTTTACTTTTAAAGCAATTTTAGTTCCACTCAGATTTTTCAAAGGACTTTCCCGGGCGCGCCCCCGCCCCCACACCCAACCACAAACAGCTAGAGATTTTTGCCTACAGGAATCACTGCGTTCGCATGTTCGTCATACTCCAGCCATAAAACCACCTATTGAATAGCTTCTATTTTAGGAGAACTCAAAGCTTCTCAAAACTTCATGTACTAGAAGAGAGAAGAACATACTTCAAAATCTCTAATGACCAGTGTTCTTTATCCCAAGAGAGCAGAATGCAGAAATAATAAGGCCGAAAGAATTAAGAACAAGGCTTGAACTCCCATAAGCCAGAAAGCAGTACCAAGGAGAGCATGTAGACCTTAAGCAGGTACAATCGACATCTCTGATCAACACAACTATGTATGTAAACGGCATCCACAAGAATTACTGGGAAGAAAATTCTTCAGGGCCACGTGGCTGGCTCCATCAGAGGAGCGTGACACTCATGATCTCGAAGTCGTGAGTTCAAGCTCCACGTCGGGTGTAGAGATTACTTTTACAAATAAAACTCAAAAAAAAAGAATTCTTGAGATGGTTAGGAAGGAAAGGGTTGATGTGAAAATCAGTCACAATCTTCTGCAGCATGTCGGGGACCGCCATGTTTCTGTCTGCTTTAGGCAAGGATTATCACCTCTCCGGAGAGTGAGCCAGTAAACAAGATTTGCATCTGGAAGCTGGAAATGGCGTCAGTCTTGCTGAGCCAGCCGTAGAGGGTCAAGGTGCATAAAAGATCAAAACCGTATTTAGATTATTCAGTGTTAACTATTTCCCTTCCCAGCATTTTGCTGAGGCAGGACTGGGCGTCTCTTATGAATATTCATTTGACTCTATTTACCTAGTATCTGACGTAAGTCAGATGCTTTGTTCTTCCCGCCCTGAAAATTATATATAAGAGACAGTTTTCTTAATAAACTCTCTCTCTCTCTTCTGCCCGATCGAAAACCGTGAGTCGTGTCTTTATTCCCTGCGTCTCCCTCTCCCGCTGCCTCTTTCTCTCTCCCTCCCTCAGGAGAAGAACCCGCACCGATTCTCCACCCACCCTGCCAGTCGGGGCTGAGGAGATCGGTGCAGCCGAACGCAGCCGAACGCCGGGGACCAGCACCGGGACCCTGGCTTTCGGGTTTAGACAGCAGCACACCAGCCTCTTTTAAAAAACCATCTAGGGGTGCCTGGGTGGCTCAGTCAGTTAAGTGTCCGGCTTCCATGCAGGTCATGATCTCACCGTTCGTGGGTTTGAGCCCCACGTCAGGCTCTGTGCTGACAGCTAGCTCAGAGCCTGGAACCTGCTTTGGATTCTGTATCTCCCTCTCTCTCTGACCCTCCCCTGCTCGTGCTGTCTCTCTTGGTCTCTCAAAAATATAAATAAATAAATAAATAAATAAATAAATTAAATAAATAAATAAATAAAACATCCAAAGGTGTAGTAGTGGCTAGAACCTCTCTCCTCTCAGGATTTTCAATGAGAAAATTTGGCAAATGAGTTGAAACTGTACTAAGTCAAAAAATGGAAACCATCACATACCATTTTCCAAGTTTTCCCCGAGTGGCACTAGGAACTCAGAATTATCTTCTCTCCTTTACATTTCCATGAACACTTCGTGTGTTCCTCAGCAGAAGTCAAAATGTTTTCAAAAATAAACGTTAAATATGTGCAACGATGTCCGTGATACCAAAAAATTTTTAAGAAACTATGTCAGTTATGCCAAAAAAAATTTAAACAATGTATACACAGACTGTGCTGCCTCAAAATACAAGTGAAACTGTATACACACCAACTTATTCTTAGGTTTTTACCTATTTTCATCTTTGATGGTCCTTGCTTCTAAAACTGTCAGAGGCCCCAAAATCAGCGACGGTTCGTTCATCCACTGCAAGAGATCATTAAGTCCTCTCCTCACGGGCGGGACACAGCTTCTCTTGCCAGTTCCCTAATTAACACTGGGCTTAATAATTATCGAGGTCTCATGCTACAGTCAAACTTTACATTTAGATTAATTAAAAACCAATACACAATATTAAAGATTGTGATCACACAGAAATCTAATCAAAGTGGGAAACGCTTTGGAGAACCACGCCTTATTTTCAAACTCGTCACTTACTACTACACCAGGAACTTAAAAGCCAAAATTGGAAATTATATAATGAACCAAGGATTAACCTATTCAAAGTCCTTTTTGAAGAGTCAACACTTCACTCCACCAAAGCTGCCATTGCTCTTTCACAAGGATCTTCAAACAGCGTTAGAAACTCATTACAGATCTATCTCTTATTTTCTTTCTTTACACAGAACAGTTTTTGGCAATTTATTAATATCAATCTTTACACTAATCTTTCAAAATTTCTTTTGGGCTATTTTTAAAAACCAAAACTATCACCTGATCAAAAAACATATACTTGCCACCAATAATTAGTATTTTCAAAAGACCTTGCCTTGATTCTTACAGAATGAGGAAAATAAGTCCTGCTTGGTATAATTCCTTAGAAGACTTTGGGATGCCTGGGTGGCTCAGTTAAGCATCCGACTTCGGCCCAGGTCATGATCTCACAGTTCATGGGTTCGAGCCCTGCGCAAGACTCTGTGCTGACAGCTCAGAGCCTGGAGCCTGCTTCAGATTCTGTGTCTCCCTCCCTCTCTGCCCCTCCCCCATTCGTGCTCTCTCATTCTCTCTCAAGAATAAATATTAAAAAAAGATTTTTGGGGGGCACCTGGGTGGCTCAGTCAGTTGAGCGTCCAACTTCAGCTCAGGTCATGATCTCACGTTTGTGGGTTCGAGCCCCGCATCGGGCTCTGTGCTGACAGCTCAGAGCCTGGAGCCTATTTCAGATTCTGTGTCTCCCTCTCACTCTGATCCTCCCCTGCTCATGCCATCTCTCTCTGTCTCTCAAAAATAAATAAAAAACAGAAAAAAAAGTTTTAAAAAAAAGATTTTTTAAGATTCTCTAAAAATAATAATAAATGAACATAGTTTGATACTCCCATAATTAAAAGAAATCAAAGTTTTTACCTTATATAATTTAAACATGCCTAGTAAAGTATCATTTATAACTAGGCTTTTCTTTATAGATATTCCCAAGGTAATCCCAATAAAAATAAACAATGAACTTGAGTACATAATATTGTACCATATGCAAGTAGTTCACTGGTATCCTGGCCATGCAATGTGCCATAACTAATAAGGTGTTAACATCACATTAATTAAGAATACTGTATTAATAAAGTGTTAATAATGTTTTCAGTCACCCATTTTACTTCAGAGCTGAGTTAGTATCTGTGTTACTGAGATAGATTTGCCACCAATATTAAGAAATTATACGTTAACACCAACTTCTACCAATAACGAAGCTCGGGCAGACTTTTTCCTAAATTCAGAATCGTGCACTGGGATGTACTGAGAAGAAAGTGAGGAAGGTTTGGGTTGATTAGGTTACGTTTAGTTGATTATGTTAGCTTAGCTTAGGTCAAGGTGAGATTAAGAACAGTAAGTTTTTATTAAACTGCTCTACTAGAAAAGAACTGTGTTCAAATTGTAAAAGGAGTTAAGTCCAAACTAAGCCAATTATACTTCCATACCGAAGAGTCAATATGGCACATAACCTGAAAACTGAAAACAGTACTTCCCTATTGCAAGTTCTTTCTCCTCTAAGACCCTCCTCATCGAACCCCAACTGTTCCCGAACTAACTCCTCCCCATCCTCCAGAACGTGGTACAGAAACACCACCACCTTAAGGAAACAATCCCGATTCTCTCGGGCCATGCTGAACCAGGTCAAGCGGCCCACCTCCGCACTTTCCAGAGCACACCGTCAAACCTCTTAATGGATCTCTGCCATACCGTAACTGCAGGCCAGCTAGTGGGTCCTCTCCTACTAAAATGTAAGTTCCTTGGGCATGAGAGGAGGTCCTAAAAATGTATGACCCCAGGACCACACACACTGCTTGGTACCTAGCGATTATTCAAATGACCACGGATAAATCACTTGCAGATGGAGATTATGAGAGGCGCCCACCATCACGTGCATTTCTCCTATCAATCTTGGGGGGCAGTGGGGACAGTGCTGTGACTAACACAAACGTTCTTAAAGATGGGGGAATGCATGCACGCTAAAAAATTACCAACTTGAAAAATGAACTCTTACTCAGAAATTTTAAAACAATAAGCCTCTAAGGTAAAACGGTCCCTCTGTTAACCTCCCTGGACCTGTGAGTTTGTAAAGCATCAGCAGAGGAAGAAGTGTCCTTGCCTCTTCCATTACACTGTCAAAGTCTCGACGAGAGTGAACATTAGTTTGGAAGACAGGCAAAAAGAAGGGAAAACAAGAACATGAGCATGAACACACACTCCTCCATCAGAGTATACGCCTCCGGGCACCTGGGTGGCTCAGTCAGTTAAGCGCCTGACTCCTGATTTCAGCTCAGGTCACGATCTCACGGTTTGTGAGGTTGAGCCCTGCGTTGGGCTCTGTGCTGAAAGCATGGAGCCTGCTTAGGATTCTCTCTCTCTCTCAAAATAAGTAAATAAACTTTAAAAAAAAATCTGTGTGTGTGTGTGTGTGTGTGTGTGTGTGTGTACACACACGTATGCATGCTACTCTCTTGCAACTTCTCCAACCAAATGCTGCTCTTTTGACACTGGCAGAAAATACCAAGTACTCCCTGCCAATCATTCCACTTCCTGTGTTCTCGTTTATGTCCCATTCATGTCTTTCTCAAAAATGCCCTCAGAGCCAGGGAGGACCTCTCCATCAAGCTGATGGCAGACAGGGAGAATTATTCAGCTGCAAGGGGCAGGGAGTAAGAGACCCATTCCAGCTGCTCCAGAAGTTCAGATGGGCAGATAAGTCTGCAACTGTTTTTAGTGGAGCTCTGCCCAGCCTCCCAGAGACACCGGAACGCCACAAGCACCCCAATGCAGTCTAAAGCTAACAGTCCCCCTGACTTGATCCCAATTCTGTGTGTGCCATGAACGGTTCTGACACTTAGATTTCACAAAATACTTTTCCTGAGACTGTCACCATTTTATTTTAACTTGAGAATCCATACAAACATAATCAGAATTAATTGTTGCTTGGATTACGGAGTCATTGTCCACCTGGACCTTCTTTCATGAGATCTTCTTGGAAATGGTTCAGACTTCCAAATAATTCGAGTTTCCTAATCGATAAAACGGGTAAAGGCCAAAACTCCTTTAAATGGAGTATTCTAACTTTTTAGCTGTGCTCCTTTTAAAATTTCAAAGTTGAAGAAAATAGTGAACAGAGAAATCCTTTTTTTATACCTCAGTTTCTCTGGCCTACAATCCCACGCCATTCAGATAACCTCTCTCACATAAAACGGCCAGCTCTGGACCCCCTTCAAAATGTATCTCTAGTCCCTAAAGTCTTATTCGCAAGCACGTTTTCTGGCATCATATTCTCATAAAACAACATACTCTTCTTCCAGATCTCAGGAGAGAAGTTCTATGTATCAACTTCCAACCTGTATTTGTCTTTTCTGTCTCAGGATACAGTCAACTGATTGCTTTAGAAACAACTAGGCAGTGGTCTCCGCACGGAACTAAAAACAAAAAAAGTAATCCTGTTCCCACTGTGTGTGTCAAGCAGGAAAGGTAGCAGAAAACTGTGCCCCAAGTCCTGACTTCTGTTCTGCAGATCATCGTAAAAATAAAGTGACAAGATCTTAGGCTGCCACTGCTCTGTCAGAGCACTGTTTCAGGGACCAGACACTCTTAAGGCATCTAGAGAACACAAGAGTATGAAAAGTCTGTCTTCTTTCGCCCTCCCTCTTCACTCTCTGCAACCACAGAGAGAAAGTACGCCGCCAAACGTCCCCTTTCACTGCCCTACTTCGACAGGGACACGCAGCAACGGAAAACAGGAGAGATGTACACATCTGTTACTACTGACAAAAGGCATGTATCTTCAAGAGCTTTAAATTTCTTAAAATAACAAATGTTGGTTAACCAATGATTGCGTTCTGCTTTCTCTAGCTCCTCACCAAAAACAAAAATCACTAAACTTGGAAAAATAGTACTCTCCTCTCCCAATCCAAAGAAACTAGAAGGTCAACAAATCTTACATGATTAGGCAACTATATTTCCTTTTTTGGTGGGGGGGGGGGGGGCGCAACCAAGCAATTCTATATATAATGATATCCAGTTCAATTCTGGCATACAATCATATTGTTGGTGATGCTATGTGTATAAAAAGCTCGGTCAAAAATGAAGACCAAGTTCAGCAATACCATCAATGGGTCTTTATCAGAAATAGAAATGTGTCAACATAATGGGAAGTCACAGATGTCAGCAGAAGAAGATTCTATAAACTTACAATAGGACTGTCACAATTCAACCCGCCCCGTACAATAGTTCTTAAAAATGCACACAAAGAAGTCAGTAGAACACTAGTTAGAAAAGTGCTTTTCTGAAATTCTATAACACTACGGAATGAAGTTTGTATGTAAAGCTAACACTGTTTTCATAGTGAAATGTCCTCAAGAGTTTGACTCTTCCCATCATCCCAATTTTTTTTCTCAAGCCCAATCAGATGTAAAAAAAAAAAAAAAAAAAAAAAAAATACCTTTCTGGAAACAACTGTTATAAAATTAAATCCTTGCAGGTAAGATACTAGAGCCAAAGGGCCCATTTCTTATTCTAATCCCTAAACAAATATACAAAGCCTGGCACACAGCAGACACTAACAGTAGACGGCTGAATTTAATAATCCACCTTACACCCCTGTATACACTATTTCAGTTGCTCCACTTTTGTGCTTAAAAGTGGTCTTAGCTGGGGCGCCTGGGTGGCTCAGTCAGTTAAGTGTCCAACTGCAGCTCAGGTCATGATCTCATGGTTTGTTGAATTCAAGTCCTGCATCAGGCTCACTGCTGTCAGCTCACAGCCTGCTCTAGATCCTCTGTCCCCCCATTCGCTGCCCCTCCCTTGCTGGTACTCTCTCATTCTTAAAAATAAAAAACATTAAAAAAAAAAAAAAACAAAGAAAAAGAAAGAACGAACGAAAAAAAAGAGAAAAAGAGAAACGAAAAAACTGGTCTTAGTGAATGCAGACTTTACTATTTTTTTAATGCATTTTTAAAACATTTTTTTTTATTAAGTAATCTCTGTGCCCAATATGGGGCTCAAACTCACAACCCCGAGATCAAGAGTCACATGCTCCACTGACTGAGCCAGCTAGGCGTTCAATTCTTGATCTCAGCTCAGCTCGTGATCTCAGGGTCAAGAGTTCAAGCCCCACGTTGGCTCCACACTGGGCATGAAGCCTACTTTAAAAAACAAACAAACAGGGGCACTTGGGTGGCTCGGTCGGTTAAGCGTCCGGCTTCGGCTCAAGTCAGGATCTCACAATTCGTGGGTTCGAGCCCCACATCGGGCTCTGTGCTGACAGCTAGCTCAGAGCCTGGAGCCTGCTTCGGATTCTGTGTCTCCCTCTCTCTCTGACCCTCCCCTGCTCACGCTGTCTGTCTCTCAAAAATAAATAAAAAACATTAAAAAAAATTTTTAAACAAACAAAAAGATAACTGTGTGACTACATTCCTTACAACCTTTAGACTTAGTGCAACTATTTGCCTTTTAAATACTTTTTGACTATTTTATTTTAACCCACATCATCTACTACTGTGCAGAGATGAATTTCTAAATACGGGAAAGGCAACCAATTATCTGTATTTCTGTATGGCTACTATGCCACTCACTAACGAGTGATTTTATTAAACCAGCCAATGTTGTGACTGTATACTGTAAGCGGGAATCACTCAAAAACTTGCCAAAGCTAGGTTGCTGGTGAGGTGCTGGTTCTTCAGTCTTTACACGTTTAAGAGAAGCAGACGGAGTAGTGGCAGTGGCGCGGGCACAAGACCACACGAGCCAACACAGAAGCTGCCAGTTACCTTAGGGCACAGACCCTGGAAAGCAGCTGGTCCCACCTAAGACGTGCTGACCACGTAAACTACATACTGACCGAAGAACTCACACAATAAAAGTTTGTATTAAGTTTGGGGGCCCCTGGGTGGCTCAGCTGGCTAAGCAACTGACTATGGCTCAGGTCATGATCTCACGGTTTGTGGGTTCAAGCCCCGTGTCGGGCTCTGTGCTGACAGCTCAGAGCCTGGAGCCTGTCTTCAGATTATGTGTCTCCTTCTCTCTCTGACCCTCCCCTGCTTGTGTTGTCTTTCAAAAATAAATAAAAGACATTTAAAAAAAATTTTTTTAAGAAAATGTAAAAAAATTTTTTTTAACATTTATTTGTTTTTGAGAGACAGAGAGTCAGAGCATGAACAGGGGAGGGGCAGAGAAAGAGAGGGAGACAGAGAATCCAAAGCAGGCCTCGAACTTACAGACTGTGAGATCATGACCTGAGCCGAAGTCTGACGCTCAACCGACTGAGCCACCCAGGCGCCCCTTAGAAAATTTGAAACTACGTATGTGGCTCACAATATGCGCAGCGGCCAGTGCTGGGCCAGAGCCCCAGGCCTGGTTCGACGCCCAGCACCAGTAACTCACTGGGCTTGCTTTGAGCAGCTGATTAGTGTCTGGGCCCCTCTCCCCTCCTGTAAAACCAGGATAAAGAATGGCACCTTCTCTGGGTCGTGGTGAGGATTAACGAGCACCCAGGACATAACGGCTGGAACTCAGTAGAAGGTAGTCATTTTTAATCAGCAAGGAAAGCATTACAAACTGCCAATGATGCTACCGTTCCCCCAAATAAGTACCTAAAAAGTTAGCCAAAGGGGAAGTCATGGATTGTTCTTTAAACAATGTATGACTTGTCAATATACGACATCCCCCTCCCTGACAGTAGCCCTGAAGGCACTGATTAACCTGACCCTACGACACCAACACTCCAAAACCACATTTCAATGATTTCTGGTCTATTTTTACATAAAATAATATTTTCTAACTTAATGGCCTATTGTCTGAATGCTGTTTCAAGCATATTAAGAAGGATCACATCAAAGAGACTCACTGGGCCATACCAAACCATTTTAAACTAAGACAAAGAAAAAGCAGCAAAGCCAAAATCCCTCCCCAAAAATGAAGTTCCTAAAATCTCCGAGTAAAAACTACTGGGAGCTCACCTGGCGTGCATTTTAATATTTCCAAAAGCAATCTAGAACTCAGTGACTCGCAACCAGTGAAAAATGAAAAGCAAAAAAGACGTTACCTTTTGTTCAAAGTGGGGTAGCAAGCTTGTAAGGGAACGTTTACTCCAAAAATCAGTTGTTTTGGGTTAAGCACAGATATTCTCTTGAGGAAGGAACGGTGGAAGACAGTTAAACTGACTGGCAAATAAAATTCCATATTTCATGCTGAAACAGAGCACACGTCTACCCCTCTAACAACCCATCCACCACCACAGATACCGGATGGCAACTCTGTAAGCACGTGACCCTCAACAGTCAGGCCATCTTTCCTATTACCTACAAATTTGAGGGAGCACAAGTGTAAAATTTACTAAAATGCCTGAAATTTACTCTCTTTTAATGGAGGAGGAGGAACATCGACTGGAGTGAACAGACAGGGTTTCAGATGGGTCCGGTCTCAGCAGAATGACCCTGACGCCATCTCTAACATTCAAACATAATTCCCCATAATCGTAACACGTGGGATGTGATGCTTCACAGGTCCTGCAAATGAAAGCAAATTGCCCAACTTCTCTCAAATTTCCTCTTCCCACTAAAAACTAGCTGGCGAGAGAAGAAAGTAAACACCCTGGACACTCATTGACCACAGGAGTCCCAAAGTTACCGTGGCTACCAGTCATGCCCATGGGCACACCGGGGAGAAGCATACGGTATGACTCTGCATTAATGACATGGAGGGCTTCCAAAGTGGCTTGACAACAGGGAAGGGAAAAAATAAACCGAATGAACGAAACGGCACCAGCCTACAACAGTACCTGGCTACGCGCAGCTGAGTCTTGAACCAAATGCTATTCTGGAGACTCATAAAGTCTGCTCCCCAGCCCAGCCCCCACCCCACCAAATTTGGAGGTAGGAGCACCCACCGATCCTCTTTCTAACTCCTTCCCCAGGCACGGAGCTAACTGCTGAACAGAAACCACACAATGACTAGAGCTGTCCAGACTGGCTCCTAAGAGTCCACTTAGAGAAGCACGCAGTCCAGGGAAGTCTGAGTTACAAAAGGGTAACCCCGTCCCCTTCCTCTTGAAGGTTCTCAAGGTTTAAGAATGTCCTTTCCTCCTCCTCCCCTCCCAAGCCCTCAAAGCTGCCCGGTCATCTGCTCCCACCTCCCTTTGGCCAAATCTCTCTACTGCCATTTGCCCTTCCGACTCATTCTTCTGTTTACAAACTGCTGGTCCCCGGGCTCCGGTCAAGGGCACTGGGCGCAAACTGCCTGTCGCTCTAGAAGCTAATGATCAGTGTGCACGGATCTAACATTAAAACATCACTTCTTCCAGGAATTCCTCAGGAGACCAGAAAAATTACCAATTTCTGGAGTAACCTGACTACCAGCCCAAGCCTAACACTAAAAATCAGGAAGCAAAATCCTCCAGTCCCAAAGAACCCAACCCAAAAAGCTCGCACGGCACCCTTCACCACACTCAGGCTTCACGCCCCACCCCCGTCACAGAGCTGCAAGGCCCCATAACACAAGCCCAGAATCCACTTCAGAGAACAGAGGGCTAACCTACTCCCAGACCATTTTCGTCACGTCCAGTCACATACTTCCCAAATACAATGGGAAGGCTAAAAGAAAAAGTCTCCAGCAGAGGCCAACCGTCTCAGGCCATCCTCCCAATGTGTCACGTGCCCAAAGACAGACACTGAAGAAGAACCAAGAAATTAACCATTCACCTTAGAAAGGCATCCACCAAGAGAAGGCATCTTGCCGTAAGAATTCACAACCGTGCAGTCCACCAACTTGCTTACCTGCCTCTGGAGGCTCTGTGAGTCTTTCCAGATGACGAAACAAAGAACCTTCCATACCTCTGTACTCACAGTGTATTCCCGTCTTTATTCTACACAGCATCACCTAACATCTCACAACTCACCTGTTCGTTACCCACGGCAATCTTTTTTGCTATTGGTCACTAGAATAAAAAGCTACTGACCACCTCGTGGTAACAAAAGCATGATGATATTGTTCCTCTGTGTTTTCAATGTGCAACTATTCAAGAATTCTCCTGTTTTCCTGCATTTTAAAACTCCTTGAAGCAACTCGCTATTCACTTCCACCACAAAATGCAGTCTTAGAAATGAATGGGCTTTACAACCAGTTTAAGGTCACCCCGTCAAAGCCTATTTACGTAACACAAATCCGAAAGACCAGGTCCAACCATAAAATGTCCACCAAGTGCTGAGTGAAAGACAGACTGCGGCTGAAGGCACAGGATGAATGTCCGAGAGAAATCCAGGAGTAAAGCTGGAGTTAATCAAGATCAAAATAAACAAGAATTATACCTCCTTTCTCTGCTTTTCAGGCTAAAATAGGTACCCTTATTTCCACTGCCCCTGAGGTGGTAAAAAACGCAAGATAATATTTAATGATTATAAAAGTATAAAAGAAACATGTACACTCTTTAATAAAAAGGGATAATTTATAATACAATGATACTCATGGAACTAATTTCAAAACACACTTACCAGGACAATCCTAAGGCAGGGGCCTGCCTAGGGAGCGGAAAGGCGAGCTGCACAGGCCCGCGGGCACCGTGAGGACAGACCCTGGCGAGGCTCTCCGGTCAGCCGACCCAACAAGCAGGGACCGTGCTCTGCAGGAGGTCCCAACCCAGAGGGTCTGACAACACCTGGTCATCCTCAGCATCTGGGCACGAAACCGTGCAACGCACCGATGTGCGGGGTCCCCTGCTCTCAATCTCTCAGTCTGTGCTTTCACACAGCCCACCTCCCCTCCCATCACGACACGCTCACCTGACTTCACCTCCAGGCCCATTTCCCTTTCTCCTGATGGGAAAATTCCTTTCTCATCCAAAACACTTTCGGACCATCTCAGCTTTCCGCGTCTCTGAATGAAATCCAGGAGGGCCGCTAATGCAAGCAGTGGCCCTGAACAAAAGCCATCCTGCCGGCCTCTACATTTACATACTAACCACTACTGACCGGTTAGAAATTAAGCCCATGGACTTCCAGGCAGGATCTGTTCTAAAGTGCTGCAAACCTTCTGGGGACCTGGTTCCGCAAACAGTACAAGCCTGGAGCCGGTGTTTAAAAGCAAACCCGAGCAGGACCTGCAGCCGCTGCTCGAACCCTGCATGAGCCATCTTTAGATAACATACTTTTGTTCTAACGACTGATTTGCAGTGTAGATACAGTGTTGATTTATAAGAGTTAAAGGAAATAATGTAGGGACTTCGCTTGACACGAGGCCAGACACATATTAAGTACCCAACAACTCAGCATAATACAAATAGAAACGAATTATTTCTTTCCCCCTGCGTTGCTCCTCTAAAGATTTTCAAATAAACCAGAAACAACGGTATTTCCTCAGCTTATTTCAGTCCACTGTAACCGACCATCATGGTTTCAAGCTTCTTGGTTTTCTGAGACTCCTCTTTACTTTTAAATTTTAAGGATCCTAAAAGCTTTTATTTATGTGGGTCTTTACTGAATTATTGTATCAGATTAAAACCAAGAAACTTAGACCTCATGGTTGAGAGCCCCGAAGTGGGCTCAGTGCTGAGAGCACAGAGTGTGCGCTCTCTCTCCCTCTCTCTGCCACCTTCCCGCTTGCGCTCGCTCACTCACAATGAAAAAATAAACTTAAAAATATAACATTTTTTAATGTTTTAATGTTTTTATTTATTTTTGAAAGCGAGAGAGATAGTGCGAGCAGGGGAGGGTCAGAGAGAGAGGGAGATACAGAATCTGAAGGAGGCTCCAGGCTCTGAGCTAGTTGTCAGCACAGAGCCTGACGTGGGGCTCGAACCCATGAACCGTGAGATCCTGACCTGAGCTGAAGCTGGAGACTTAACCGACTGAGCCACCCAGGCACCCAATTTGAACTATGTTCAAGAAGAAGAAAAGTAAGCGGAATCTGAAGCAGATGGCCGACTTAGAAGCCGGTGCCATGAGCCAAGGGAAAGTTAAGAGGCCAGGGCGTGAGCAGACCTCAAGACAACCACGACAGTAAAGGGACAGCCACAGAAGACGGATGACAGGACCTGGTCTGAACGGGACGACTGCTGATGAGCGACTAGCCCAGGAAAAGAATGGGTATGATGCTGATTCCAATAATCACAGCGAGGGGCCACAGAAAGGGAAAGGACCCGATGCCACAAACACTGGGTCAGTAACCCACACTAGCGGGTAAAGTCCGAGAAAGAGAGAAGTACTCGGGCTTTAAGTTATAATTCAGATGTCACGTCCCTCATCTGTGTTCCTTACACCTTCATATGTCTCAGTGCCGCACCAGAAAATTCCATCTCTCTCAGTATACCTCAAAGTTACCTGTGCATTCCTAGCGGCTGACTCCACTCACTGTGCTCAAACATTTATGTTCAGTGAGCTAATACTACTTGTACCTGTAATTGGCATAACATCTATTCTTTTTGTTTTGCAAGCAAGATGCTTATCCTCCAGAAATGAGCCTTCAGCGAACTGGGACTGTGCGTTACTCTCTCAGTTCTTCCAAGGCCTGGCTTCAAATACACTGTTTCAAATGACAGCTAAATAAAATCCCAGGAATAATCTGCCCCTAGGAAACGAAAATCAAGTTAGCTTCATGCTTGCACACTCTTCCTTCAAAGCCTCCAAGCTCTGCTTACACAAGACGTTGATTCTGAAATTTAGCTGCATTTACAAAAATTAGCTTAAAAAAAACCCACAGATGCACACAACTCATTAGAGCACTAAATAATTCACGAATCCTAAAACCGGAACAAACCAACCTCATATTAACTCATTTCTTAATAGGAACTTATGCTGAGAAGGTCAGGACCTGCTGTGTGTGTCTTTCCTTTTCTCCCGACGACCCCTACCATGACCCACACTGTAAAAAATTCTTCGTCCTAGCTACAACTACAGATGAAATCTAGTAACCTGCTATCCAAAGTAGGTATGGTTTTTCCATTTTAAACACAGGACTGCTACAGCTCCAAAAAAAAAAAAAAAAAAAAAGCTCAGTATCTAGTCCAAGATCACAAAAACTAGTTAAAAGCGAGCAAGGCGAACCCACATTCATAAAACCGTGCAGAGCGGTGGGGATCTCAGTCAGATCCATTCACCTCGACGAAAAGCGCACGAACAGAAACAAAGGAGTCCCTCCACTATCACAGCACTGAGCCACAGTGTCAATAGCAGATCCAGAGTTTATCCAGACGCTCTCCTTGGTAGCCAAAGACTATTTTACAAACCCTGTCATCTCAACCTGCAGTCCTTTCTCCAAAATCCTTCCCTTGGTTCTAGAGGCTATTCTGTTAGCAAAATGTAGAACTCCTTGCAATTAACAACAAAAAGGACCCTGGCTTAGCAGTGAGAATGATTTGGCTCATGTTCTAGGATCCTG
This sequence comes from Helogale parvula, assembly GCA_004023845.1. NCBI lineage: Eukaryota > Metazoa > Chordata > Mammalia > Carnivora > Herpestidae > Helogale > Helogale parvula. The sequence continues at coordinate 193,940 of PJEM01002630.1, read as the reverse complement.
CTTGTACCTGCCATGTAGCTTAATACAAGTACCCTAGCTTCTCCAAACCTCAGCTTTCCTTAACTGAAACACAGATAAAATGAATAAAGTCAACAAACACTGAATAAAGGGAATAAACATTGAGTGAGTTAAGCACTCAATAAACCAGAAGTTTCCTTCATCCTACCCCAACTTCACCAGAATTTTGTCTCTAATTTCAGCATTCACACTACATCAGAATTCCAGTAACTCACCTGGTCCTCTGTAAAATCAGGATGAGATCTTAGAACTCTGGCCAAACCCACTTTTTCAGTGGACACAAAGTTCACAATCAAAGTTAGCTGGTAGTCGCCAAACAGGACTAGAATCTTGAGTGTTCTTAACTACTCAATTCAGAACTCTAAATCAGAGGCACAAAGACTCTCCATAGAGAAAACAAAACATCCGGACAAAGTCTGAATTGGTACATCTGACCCATACATTCAGAAGCCCTAGACTTATCCCATACATTACATTAAGAAACCTTACAGTAACTCTCTAAGGAAACACAAAACAGACTTTGCATGATGGTAGAGAAGACTCATCGGTGGGTCACTGTGTCCCAGGAACACAGCGTTCTAGATACAGTCCAAAGAGAAGAGTAAAAAAAAGAAAAAAGTAATTGCCATGTACGGCGCTTCTACATCACTCAGCCTAAGATGGTTGAGAATACACAAACACAGTGATGATAACAAGAAAGAGGCCAAGTGCAGGCAAAGAAAGCAGAAGACCTTTAAAGATAACTAAGAATTTATTAAACAGAAAAGCAAAGTAAGGGGCACCTGGGTGGCTCAATCGGTTAAGCAGCTCAGGTCATGCTCTCACAGCTCATGAGTTCGAGCCCCACGTTGGGCTCTGTGCTAACAGCTCAAAACCTGGAGCCTGCTTCTGATTCTATGTCTCCCTCTCTCTCTGTTCCTTCCCTGCTCATGCTCTCTCTCTTTCTCTCTCAAAAATAAACAAACATTAAAAAAAGAAAAAAAGCAAACTCATCACCAACTGGCTTTTCAACACAGCCACCATCTAACAAGCACTTAATCGGGAAATACTACGAGTCTCTAACACATGCTTGGAACCAGGGAAAGGCAGGACATCAGCCCAGTACAGGGAAGAAGACATTAACGTAGAAGGTTACAATATAGGATAGAAAGCGGTGTGCCAAAAAGGCATGAGAAGTCAGAGAGATTATATCCAACTGTAAGAAGGAGGCAGAGTTAACGTAGGAAATTTCTCGACTTCAGTTCAGGTCATGATCTTGCGGTTCGTGGGTTCAAGCCTTGCATCGAGCTCTGCCCTTACAATGCGGAGCCCGCTTGTGATTCTCCCTCTCTCTCTCTCTCTCTCTGCCCCTCCCTCCGTCAAGTGCGCACTCGCTCTCTCTCTCTCTCTCTCTCTCTCAAAATAAGTAAGCTTAAAAGAAAAAGAAGTAGCTTTCAAGGCTCATAGCAAAAGCTACATCAAATTTGGACATGCAGAGATGAGAAAAAATATTCTGTGTGTCCTGGAGCCCATTATCAGCACTAGTATACAAACTGACGGATACATGTTTCTCACACGCACGCACGGGCCAGGGCACAGGCCGGATGTACAGCTGAAAGTGGCCAGAAAACAGCCTTTAAGGCATGTCAGGACTTAACTGTGGCAAGCCTCCCTTACATTTTACTCTGTGGACAGTGAGGTCAGTGATACAACCACAGCTGTGCTTCTGGAAGAATAAACTGACAGAACATGATGGATAACAGCTGTAGAGAAACTGCCACTCAATATATTCAACTGACCCTTGAACAAAGTGGGGGTTAAGGGTACCGACCTCCAGTCAAAAATCCACTTTAACTTTGGACTCTTCAAAGACCTAACTACTAATAGTTGACCAGAAGCCTTACCAGTTAACAGTCAATGAATACATATTTTATATGTCATATATATTACATTCTATATTCTTAGACTAAAGCTAGAGAGGGGGCGCCTGGGTGGCTCAGTCGGTTAAACGTCCGGCTTCAGCTCAGGTCATGATCTCACAGTTCATGGGTTTAAGCCCCACATCGGGCTCTGTGCTGACAGCTCAGAGCCTGGAGCCTGCTTCAGATTCTGTGTCTCCCTCTCTCTCTGACCCTCCCCTGCTCGCACTGTCTCTGTCTCTCAAAAATAAACAAAAAACATTAAAAAGAAGAGAAGAATAAAGCTAGAGAAGAGAACGTATTAAGAAAGTCATAAGGAATAGAAAATACATTCATAGCACTGTATTGTATTCATCAAAGAAAATCCACATTATAAGTAGACACACAGAAGTTCAAACCCCTGTTGTTCAAGGGTCAATTGTATTTGTAATATCACTGAGCTTATCTGCATCCAAAGTAACTTTGCTCTGTTCGTGGTCAACCCCTCTCCTTAGCGGTTTATTACACTAATGATTAATGATGATGCACGCAGTAACATCAGGACAGGCTCGGTTATACAAAGAAAACAAATGACTAGTAGCTGTAAGAGGCAGATCACAATGAAGTTTACTTCTCACTCACCCAAGATCACCATGTCTCCAGGCTACTCTCTAGGGCAGCTGTCCTCCAAGCCCTCGCTCAGGATTCAACCTGCTTTAATCATACGGTAGGATCACAACAGTGGGAGCACCGGAGGAAGGGTGGGGGGAGGCGCTTTACATTGAGTTTAAATGCTTCTACCCAAAAGTAACACCTTTCCGCTCACATTTCATTGGACAGAGGAAGTCACAGGACACGTGCCTTGAAAAGGAAACGGACCCTCCGCATGTGTAAGAGAAGACAAGTGGAAACCTGCTGAGCAGTGCCGATGCCCATCACCATGGGCCCTGACGTCTTCCACAACGCCCAGTAATCAACCACCACGTTTGGAAGAAAACACATGCCCAGTTTCTCTGCAATTTGGTAACCTGTTCTTGAGGCATTACAACTGTCACATTTCCATGCAGCCTTACAAGTGTCATGAATCTCATGAGGACTTGGAAACAACCGAATCCGTGTATCTTCACTAACTCTAAAGAATGTAGCATCATCCGTGTAGGTTGTTTTGTTTGTTTGTTTGTTTGTTGAGTTTTGTTAGCTTTTATATCTACTCTTCTTTTAGGAACAGTTTCTAAGCTACTGAAAACCATACAGACTACCCGACTTGGTCCAACCTGATAAATTCTCATTTAATCCATATTTATAAAGGCATAAGAGATAAGGAAGATATATGAAGTTTGATCAAATCACTTCTATCTAATTAAAATTCTTTGGCAGCGGGGTGCCTGCCCTGGGTGGCTCAGTCACTTAGATGGCCAACTCTCGGTTTCGGCTGAGGTTGTGATCTCGCAGTTCATTAGTTCAAGGCCCAGGTCGAGCTCTAGGCTGATGGCACACAGCCTTGCCCCCATGGGATTCTCTCTCACCCTCTCACTCTCTATCCCTCCCCCCACCTCAAAAATAAATAAGTAAACTTAAAAAAAAAAAAGTCCTTGGCATAAGCCAAGTAATTAAGAACAATGAAAGTTGCCCATTGCTTGCATGACCAGATTTAATTAGAAACATGAGTAGTAATGGTGCTATTAGTAATTTCTTCAAGCTACAAATCTATACATTTAGGAGCAAGCAAACAGAATAAAGAACACACACATTTTGGGAATACAGTCCTAGTTTCAAACCCCAGCTCTCTCCCCCTACTTGTGGGACATCAGCCAAGGACAGAATCTCTGTGAGCCTCCATTTCCTCATCTACAGAACAGTAAATTCCAGCTACTTCACAAAACCATTCCCAGATTAAACAAGACATCTTACATAAACTGCTACAGGGAAGATATTTTTTAAAGTGGCAGATAGTCTATGTTTGATAAGCAAGGATTATGGATGGGTTTCCTTACCTTTTTACTAGAATTCCCCAAGTTGGGAGCAGGAAAACGGGCTTTAATTAATTACCGATTAGTTGAAAATATCCCATGAGCAGTTGACATCAGGACATAGGCAGGCAGAAACCACAATTACCTAATGTACTACTCGCTTACTCGGTAACTGAGCCAGTATTTCCCTAACTCTAAAATAATTACACCTAGAACAAAGACAATGGCATCAAAAGCCATTTTCAAGATGTTTTCGGTCTAGATGTTTCCCAATTGATTTCTGGCCATGGGACTTTCTTCAAAGGAAACATTACAGGGAACCCATGAAAGTAACAGAAGAGGGTAGAGATGCTGTGGGGGACAGTGTGATCTCCTCCCGGGCCCTGTCCAAGTCCATCTGGCTCCCTGCTATAATTTTAAGGAACCCCAGGCTTGAAATCACCTTTAGGGAGAAAGAAAAAAAAATCTAACAAACAAAAATGGATACTTCCTCTTTTTATGGCAGAAAGTGGAGGTACGGAGGTCTAAGTGACTCGTCCAAGGCTGTCAGCAGCAAACTAAATCTAGAACCCAAACTACCCAATGCCGGAGCTGTGTCTGTCCACAGTCAAGTCTGTCTTGCTACTGAATGCTTTGCATCAGAATTTGCCCTCATTTTTATCAGTGTCTGTGAGTTTCAATCTCCCGGTTTTAATCGGGCATCTTGCCTTTCTTAGCACTCCTATTACCCTCACGTTACTCATTCTCTTTATTAGTTCCCTTCTACATTAGTCTTGTCACGTGTCCAGAACAACTTCAGGGAAACATTTCACTCCTAACACTGATTTGCCAAAGCTATCTTATTTGTGCCCAGCAGATCCATAAGACAGTAGACACAGAAAATAATGAGACTCGAAGGGAGTATCCTCTGAAATGTTAGATGCCAAGATCCTATTCCTTGCCTGACCTGCACATGTTATCACTCCCTTTCCAGTATCTCCAAAAGGGCAGTTTACCAGGTGAATGCTGGGATAAACACAACTGCTGCGGAAGAAGGATGGCACACTTGTCAGAGTCAAGACTAAATAATGTGGATGTGGGGCACCTGGGTGGCTCAGTCGGTTAAACACCTGACTTCAGCTCAGGTCATGATCTCACAGTTTGTGGGTTCGAGCCCCACATCAGGCTCTGTGCTGACAGCTCAAAGCCCGGAGCCTGCTTCGGATTCTGTGTTTCCCTCTCTCTCTGCTCCTGCCCTGCTCACACTCTGTATTAAAGTTTCTCTCTCTCAGAAACAAAATAAACATCAGAATATAGAATTTAAATCATATGGATGTAACAGGGAAAAACAGAGACCCTTTGGGAATTCAGGTTGGCAGAAAGATGTCCTCAAAATCCCACAGAGAAAGGTCCTTCTAAGCCAAAACAACGTCCAGACAGATCAATAAAATCTGAACAATTCAAGAACAGGGCATGCTACATCACACCTGGGCCATTCCAAGACAGCCACAGAAACCCTCCCACAACAAAATACCACCTGCGTGTTCCAGAACAACATTATAATAGAGGCCTTTTTTACTCCTAGTGGTATGATTTATCTACTAAATTAACCAGTTCTTTGTAACTAGGAACAGGCTAAAGATGAGTGAAATAATACTCCTAAGGAATGTCCAACAGAAGCATTAACAGCACCACAAGATTATCTTATGCACTTGACTTATAACTTGAAGGCAAGAGACTCTTCCTACCCATTGTACAGAAAATCTTGACAAGTGTTATCTGATTGAAAACCACTGCTACCATAACAGGAACCAATTACCTCATCTTTGTCTCTAAGAAAAATGGTGGGCTCTATTAATAAGTCAAGAGCACAGTCCCACATTTAATTTGCTTATTTTCTTGGTTACTTAAACCAGAATGTCAGCTTGTCTGTGATCTGGGGAACACATGTGGATTATGCATCTTCATAACTGAAAAGTAACATTAATTTTACTATTTTTTTGAAAGATTTTATTTTTTAACTAACCTCTATACCCAATGAGGAACTCAAACTCACAACCCCAAAATCAAGAGTCGCATACTCTATGGACTGAGCCAGCCAGGTGCCTCATGTAACATTAATTTTAATAGCTCCTAATCTCCATTTGGATATGCAAAGACTGGACACAGATAACCTCTTAGGAGCACTCTGTGTAGAAGGGGACCTTATTCCCTATCATCTCTATAAATCTTATCTCAAACTCTTCCTTGTCTCCTTGTTGGCATTAACTTGGACTGAAAAGAGTAGCCAAAAGAACTTGAAACCAGTGACTCTCTTTATTGGAGAGCTTCCTTTATGTATCTTTTAATACTGAGCACTGATCTTAGACAAACTCAATGTTGAGGAGTGATGACTAGGCTTCACAAGTTTAGTTTCTTCCTCTTCTTTCAGAAATACAGAGTTCTTTTATTTATAACTGGTTGCCAGTAATCCAGTAATTCTAGGAGTAATTCTATTATGGCATTTCCAACTTCCTTTTAAATGCTGGATTTTTTAAAACTTTCTTTCTAAAAGGTAGGAGAAGCGGTACACAGATACCCATACTGGACCGATGATTTAAGAGCGCTGAAGATAAACTTGACGGTATCTATTAAAAGCTGTTGAAATATACAGGCTTTGCCCTGGCAATTCCATTTCTGCAAAAAAAGAGATAAACCAGGATATAAAGATGTACATACACAGTTGTTCATCACAGCAATGTTCACCACAGTAGGGAGGAGGAAGGGAAGGAGGGAACAGGGAAAGAGGAAGTGAGAGGAAAGAAAAGACAACTTAACCAGTCAACCGAAGGTAATTAGTAAACTGAGAATAAACCTAAATCCACACAATGAAATACTATATATATCCACTAAAATAACTACATAGGTTACTTGACACATGTAATGGTAGAGTCATAAATGCTTTATAATCTTCTTGTCCTCAAGAGTATATAGAATATGATCACATTTGGTGTGTATATGTACACACACGGGCACACACACCCTCTACAAATTTTCAAGTCCGGAAAAAAAAACACAAATTGTACCAGAAAAAAATGTTCTAGGTCGTACCACTTATTCACAGGTGTGCTTGTTCTCTTTATGTGTAATTCCTGAATCTGCATTTGCCATTCTTCATAAAACTAAGACAAAAAATGTCTTTCATGAATCATGAAAACTGAGGACTTCTTCAGTAAAGGGTAATAAAGCAGAAAGTTAACCATGAAAATAAAGCTACTGGCCAAGTAAAAGTTACATAAAGTTCTGCCAAAATCACAGCTCACAACGGATGTCCCTTTCACATGATTACTTATTTCAAGCCTTGCTAGAAATGTTCTTGACGCATGCAGAATAGGCTCGTGCCCTAGGGTCAGACACCCATGGTTCAAGGCCGAACTCTGCCACACACCAACTGTGTGACCGCAAGGAAGTTACTTAGCCTCAGTCTCCATGAAACCCAATAGTAAGAGATCCCACCCCTGAGAGCTGTAGGGATTAAAAAGAAAGAAGGGTATTCGGAGCACCAAGGTCTAAGCCAGCACATGAAAGCAGTAATAAATGACGGCAATTACTACCATTATTCCTGCTGCTCTCACATATTAATCAAGAAACAAAATCACGAGTGCTTCAAGGGCTCCAACCATGTCTCATTTTTGTTCCTCCCTGGATCCCTGGCACCTAATACTGTACCTGGCATACAGCAGGCCTTCATTAAATGCTTACTGAATGAAGTATACCTAAAATTAACTAATTAACCTCCCTGAACGTCAATTTCCTTTCCTGGCAAAATCATCAAAGCACCCTGCAGGAGTGAGAACTGGTAAACATCAGACACCTAGTTCAGGAAGAGGCTCCCAATAAATGAACTTGAATCCTGCAGGTTTGAAGAGGCACCAAAGCTGAAAGGAGAAAACAGAATTTTTTCCCGCATTTCCTTTCATATTTGGCTCTCCTACTTTTATTTGGACTCAGGAATGAAAATTCTCTCTTTCCAGGCACACACCCTAGCAGGCTATTAAAGTGATGCTCTTCAAACCGCCACAAACACTTCGGGCCAAGTGGCGAAAATAAAATCTTAGAATCCGTGAGCTTAGGGCGTAATATATACAAAAAGGGACCATGAAAACCAGGAGATCAGTATTTCCGGGGGATTCAAATTCAACCTTTTAACATGATTTGGATTAGGAAAGTACGAGAAAAATCAACACGATTTCTATGTACATTACCAAATGAATTATTAAGGAAGTACAAGATTTATGAAGCTATTCAGTTATCTGAAAAGCATTGTCTTCACAAAACTCAAAATAAATGGGAATGCATTTTGAGAGGAAAAGCAGATCCTCAAGGGGAAACAGTCACTAAATTCTATGCAGGGAGGTGAAAAAACTACTGTCATGAAACCAAAATTAATTTTGTATAAATCATAACATTCTTGTACTGGTATTAAGGGAGAAACAGTCATCTGAGGAGAAAGAAAAACAAAAAACAAAAAATACAAAAAAAGCCTACCATAAAGGAGAAGAACTCAAAAACTGCCCAGATCAGTCATTTGTGTAGCTCTGCTTAATTTCCCATATCTAATTTGACAGAAACCTCAGACTTCGTACAGAAGTGCTTAATAGAAGGTTTATGGTCATATTTCTGCAGCAATTCTGTTGAAAAGCAAAAAGACCACTCAGCATTCTTTTGTTTTGAGTTAAAGTTTTTGGTTCCACATCCCTGAAACATACCACGCCGTGATTCACAGAGACGTCTCATGGTTTACAGCATTATAAACACTGGACTAAAAATACCATTTAAGAATCCCTTTTAGGAAAAATGATAGTTTTGTAGTGACTTTCAAGACAACTGGAATAAGCATATTCAAGTGAAGCATGGAATTAAGAATTAATGATGTCTCAGTGAAACTTTAATTTAAAAAACAATGTTTGAAAAAAAGGCAAGATCTTGCTAATTTTCTAGAATCTGGCATAATGGGTACCCAGGGGTCAATTCCACAGTTCTGAGTATTTTTTGAGTGTGTTTTAAAATTATTATGTAACATCTCTTAAACACGAGGCAGACCAGCCATACCTACAGGCTCACGTGAACCGTCCACATGTCAGTGAGGAGCTGCTGAACAGGGTCAAGTGTAGAGTGGCAGACCAAGACCTACTCTGACCAAGTACAAAAACCAGGTAGGAGTTGTACAGATTTCACCACCTGACTTGGTCAACCCTGGCCCATCTTCCACTGAACATGGTGCTTCTCTGCCCCCCAAAAGAGAAGTTTTAACTCACCAGAATCAAACTACAACTGATGCTGAGAGGACAAAACTAAAATCTCCTTATTCTCAACAGGGTAGATTGTATTAATGGTTCAATGATATGTATATAGCACTAACATGTATAGTTCTGTCACAAATTCATCCACCCATCAGCAATCCAAGCATTTCCTGCACAGCAACTAACACCTACATGCCATGCACGATGCCAACTCCCAGGGATACGGCGATGAACAAAGCAGATGAAATCTACCCTCCAGAAGCTTACGATCCAGAGGAAATACAGATATAAGGGATTACCTTACCCCACCAGGTCAGGTGAATCCTACTGAATAAACTAGAAAGCAGGAAATGTACAGTGAGCAAAGACATGGAAAAAGTTAAAGAGGTGACCAAAACCAGTACAACCCAAGATACTTAATGTAAACAGGAAAAACAATCATTCGTCCCGGTTTCTGGCACTGTTTTTTAGGAAAAACACTCATTTCTACAGTTTATGAAACTGTTCTAACCAACTAGGTGTTTCCAAAAGAAAATGTCCATCTTTTCTAATTTATATACATAATTTATCCTGGCCCAAAGAAAAAAGTCTTGTTCAAAAAGATTAAAAAAAAAAAGTTACCTATAGCCGCCCTTTAAGATAAAAACGACTTGACGTGTTTAAGTCAATCCCAATTATTCACAATTCACATATAGCATCGTTCAAGGTCCAGACGTACAACGTTCCTTCCAAGTTACCAGAAACCTTGTGGGAAAGGTTGAAGTTTAAACCTGGGTGTTTTGGGGTGCCTGGGTGGCTAAGTCGGTTAAGCCTCCGACTTCGGCTCAGGTCAGATCTCACGTTCGTGGGTTCGAGCCCCGCGTCGGGCTCTGGGCTGACAGCTAGCTCAGAGCCTGGAGCCTGCTTCCAGTTCTGTGTCTCCTTCTCTCTCTCCTCCTCCCCCTCTCATGCTCTGTCTCTCTCTGTATCAAAAATAAATATTTTTAAAAATTAAAAAATTTAAAAAAAATAAACCTGGGTGTATGTAATGTTACAAAAAGGTTCAAAAGCCAATTTGTCACACTTTTAGGTTTTCAGACTTTCCAGAAGTGAAGAAAAGGGCAAGAGGGGAAAAAGAGAAAGACCTGAAAAACAATACTATTTGACAGAAAAGTTCAGGGTCATTCCTACGTGGCCCCACGAAGAGAACAGATCCCCACTGGTGATAAAGATTTCATCAAATACACATCCGAGCTCTCAGAATTCCTCTCCTTTCTGCCATCACATACTAGGGTTTCCCTGGGAAGGTCCTCTAGACAAAGATTCATGAAGAGGTCCCTCGGAACGCCTGGGCGATCAGCAATGATGAAAAGGAACTCGGATGTCCTGTCCTAGGAAATCACCCAGACACAATATTTATCAAACGGCTCTATTTATTGCTCTGTATTAGAATAAGGAAGATATTTAAAGTGCAGTAATGCGGTTGGCAACAATAGCAAGAAAATAACTTAATAATTCCAACCAAAGTAGGAAGGAAGAAGTCATGGTGACTTTGAAGAATCTCCACTGATGTTAAAATATCCTCTGTCCCGGACATCCAGATGGCCAAAAGGCACATGAAACGGTGCTCAGCCTCACTCAGAATCAGGGAAACACAAATCAAAACCACACTGAGATACCACCTCACGCCGGTCAGAGTGGCTAAAATGAACAAATCAAGAGACTATAGATGCTGGCGAGGGTGTGGAGAGACAGGCACCCTCCTACAATGTTGGTGGGAATGTAAACATGTGCAGCCGCTCTGGAAAACAGTGTGGAGGTTCCTCAAAAAATTAACAGTAGAACTCCCCTATGACCCAGCAATAGCACTGCTGGGGATTTACCCAAAGGATACAGAAGTGCTGATACATAGGGGCACATGTACCCCAATGTTCATAGCAGCACTTTCTACAATACCCAAATCATGGCAAGAGCCTAAATGTCCATCAATTGATGAATGGATCAAGAAGATGTGGTTTATATACACAGTGGAGTACTACATGGCAATGAGGAAGAATGAAATCTGGCCATTTGTAGCAAAGTTGATGGACCTCGAGGGTGTCATGCTAAGCGAAGTAAGTCAGGCGGAGAAGGACAGATCCCATATGTTTGCACTCATAGATCTAACAGGAGAAACCTAACAGGGGACCATGGGAAGGAGAAAGAGGGGGAGGAAGAGTTAGGGAGAGGGAACGAGGCAAACCATGAGAGACTCTTAAATACTGAAAACAAGAGGGAGGGAGGAAGGGATGGGGGGATGATGGACACGGAGAGGGGCACTTGTGGGGAAGAGCACTGGGTGTTATATGGAAACCAAGCTGGTATAAACTATTTAAAAGAAAAAATATCCTCTGTCCCTCTTCATGTCCAAGACCAAACGCTTCATATTCCCCTCCGGCCACCCCTGTAGCACTCAATGGAAGGTCAACACATTATTCCACTGGACAAAGAACTCAGGGGCCGAAGAAAACAGTACACTGCTCAAGGTTGCACAGTTAGTTACGTGACAGAAACACAGCCGAACGGGGACCATTCTCCTCCAAAGTCTTCCCCACTACACAACCTTGCCCAGTAAAAGCCGCTGTACTGGGGAGAGAGGGGAAAGGAGATGGAATCAGGTGACAAGTGGTAGTGAAGAAACAAGCAAAGTATCCAGTTACAGGGTTATTATCTCCTTAGCCAGGAATGAGAAAGAAAAAAATCTTTCCCAGAAATTAGCACATATAACGACTGTTCATCTGCCCGAGCGTCTGCACCAATCACTTCCCATCCCTCAAAACCCCCATAGGAATTAAGTTAGGACGAGGCACATTTAAGAGACTACAGAAAGGAAACTTGCAACACACTTCACTGAATCACCCTTCCCAGACCATCCTGAACCCTTCCTTTCAGCGCACCTAATTCCTTTGCATTAGGCAGATGTCCACCCAAAACACAAGCTTACTACAAGCTGATCTGCGCACAAAGCGAGGCGACTGAGGAAAGATGTTTCAGAGACTGCATGGTGCAGATCTGTATTTTTCTCACCAATTTACTCCTTAGCACTCACCCGAACGCTTCTGCACTGCGAAAATGAACCTCAAAAACTGGTTTTTCAACTTCCAATATAGGTTAAACATGAACTAATTAACTGTTTGCAAAACACTTTGAAGACGTGAAAGAGTATGTAAATGTTAATTATTAATGTTGATCCACAAAGCTCCCGCATGTGAAGTAAAATACAACTGTACTGGTAAGTTGCTGCTACTTTCAAGGCACAAACATGGAAGCCCAGCATGTCTTTAAGAATTCTAGGAAAACTCTAAGGGCAGACCACAGTGATTTTCTATTTACAACATGAACAAGCTGGAATTTTAAGCTGGCTATTCTGGATATAATTATATGAGTTTTTAAAAAAGTGACTTATGGCATATATGTAATAAAACTAGAGTATGTTTAGAGTCACAAAGTCCTGGATGAAAATTATAGCTCATTGACCTAAAATGGGCAAACTAAAATCTCTGAACCCCCATTTTCTCATGAAAAAAAGGTAGGGTGGGGATAATACCTATCATCTAGGGTTACTGTAAGGAATTAAGAGAACATAAATGAACACATAATACACTCATAGGCACCTAGTAAAAGTTTCTCCTTCCTTTCAGTAACTTTACTTTGTAGAAAACACCTTTTAGGAAATAGCCTGCCTCAAAAGATCTTTCTAGACTGCAAGGGTCTTTTAGAAACACGATCATCCTCCACGCATACGTACAGCCCCATTTCTGCAGGAGAGCCCAGACGAAAGGTCCGGTCATTCCTGTCCACTGACCCATACATATCCTTAATCCTCAAACAGAGAAAACACCTCGGTCAGGCCCCAAAGGCCTCATGTGACCAAATGAACAATTAGAACTCCACTTCCCAACTCTTGTTGCCACATTTTCCCCCTAAATAATTCCCAAACTGCAAGGTCGCATCCAGAGATCCTTTGTATTCTGAGCCCCAACCATGCTGTGCACAAGGTACCCAAGAGGCAAAAAAAAAAAAAATCTTCCAGCTTGTCAAAAGTAACAAAAATTATTTGTTACATCACAAGGCACCTAGCTTCCCCAGAAACGCACCTCCTTTAGACAGGGCAGAAATCAACTGGCAAGATCGGGCAGGTGGATTTATTTACAGATACTGTTCATATGATACTAAGGGTTTTTATAAGTGATTCACGAATTACAGAAAATGTCAAATTTGCAAAAAGCCCTGATAGATCTATCTCCTTCAGCTGAGAAAAGTAATACTTCTAAAAGACTAAGTTAATGTTGATGGTATAATTCAGATTTCAAAAAATATGTTATCATGCTCAGTTTAATTCATCTCAAATGATCTACCCGACAAATTTCAAGTGGTGAATAATGCCCCCTTTGAAGAAAATGCGGCCACATTTAGCCAGGTGGGGCGAGCATGTGCTAACAGTTTTCCCAGAAGCTGTTACAGACTTAGATCCAAACCACCCCTGCTCTCCTACTGATGCCCCTCCCTGCGATCAAGGGCTCAGCTTTTTAAGACAATAGACCACAAAGACCCAGCTACGGGACGGAGTGTCGGCAACCACAAACAAATGAAACTCCTCAGCCTGGTCTAGTCACCAACTGAGCAGGACTCTCTGAAAACACAAACTCCCTTTATTAAAAATGAGACTAGGGGCGTCTGGCTGCCTGAGTTGCTGGAGCACACGACTCTTGATCTCAGGATTGTGAGTTCAAGCCCCACGTTTGGGGTAGTATTTACCTAAAAAAAAATAAAGACGACTAAGGAAAAATATATGCATTGCAGAACATTTAGAAGATGAAAAATACCCAATCATCTCACTCCTCAAATGCAGCTAAATAATCTGCAATAGCCTCCTTCCCGACTCTCTTGTATGTGTATGTGAAATACACACAAATGACACTCCCACATCACATTACAAATCACAGATACCCTTGCAGATTGGAAATGTACAACACATCTCCCTAATACTAGTTTTCCCAGGCTCCGAGGAGAGCAGCTGTCAGCCTGCGCACAGGCCTAACGGAGTCTGATTTCAAAGGAAGGTATTTTTTAGGTCACCACCTTCCTCCTTCACTCCCATCCAGCCCCTCGGATGGAACTAGTAGTAGTTGTTTACCCCCATCACTGCCATTACCAGCTACCCTGCCAGGTGACCCGCCATGTGCCAGGAGTCCATAGATCCCCAATTCTCACAATAACCCCTCCTATCCATAATCCTCTAGATCTTATATCCAGTCCAGACCTCATTCCCAAACCAAAGATCTGCAGAACCAATCACTTAGTGGTGTCCTCACTTAAAATCTCACAGAGTTCGGGGCGCCTGAGTGTCTAAGTCGGTCGAGCGTCCAACTTCGGCTCAAGTCATGATCTCACAGTTCATGAGTTCAAGCCCCGCATCGGGCTCTGTGCTGACAGCTCAGAGCCTGGAGGCTGCTTCAAATTCTGTGTCTCCCCCTGCTCATGCTCTGTCTGTCTCTCTCTTAAAAATAAACATTAAAAAACTTTAATAAACATTAAAGAATTCAAAACAGTGTCTCATGGAGCTCAAACTTACCACATCCAAGGACAGAAATGAGGGCTCCTTCCTCCCAATAAACTCGCACACGCCTTCCCCGCTGAGGAAACCATTCCACCGCTCACCCGGTTCGTTCAAGGAAAACACCTGGCAATCGTCCTGGACTGCTTTCTTCCCTTCAAAGCCTTTCTCCAACCGGTAAATAACCCCATCAGTTCTACCCTCAACATGCATACCGACTCCAACCTCCTGTCGGCACCTGCACCGCTACAACCCGAACCCAAGCTCCCCGGTTCCTCCTCCAAAGGGAAGGCCTGCAGGACTCTCGGACGCCCGGTTTGCACTCGGGCCGAGGCATCCGCGGTGAAAGCTGTAAACCTGACATCAGCTCTCGTGGCTCCTCGCTTAAGTCCTTCGGCGCCTCCCCATCATACTTAAAAGTCTATGTGATCTGGCCTCTGCTCCCTGCACCTACATTATCTCCTAGAGTTCTCCTTCCTCGCCCATCCCGGCCTCACCAACCTCCCCGTTCATGCTCCCACCTCGAGCTCTCGGCCTTCCGAGTCCCTCCTGCATGAACATCCATCCAGGGATCTGCAGCTGGCTTGCCGCCCCCACTTCCTTCAGGTCTCTGCTCCAATCTCCTCGCCTCCAGAAGGTCCTGTCTGACCATCCCTATCTTCTGCAACTTCTCTTCATATTCTTCCTAAACGTTATCACCACTAGACATCACCAAGACTGTTCACTTGTCTATCTTCTTCTCCCCTCGTTAGAATGACAGCCCCTTGATGGCAGCAACCACCTGTCATTTGTCACTGGATCCCCTTCACCTGCACCAGGGCCTCACGATCCCTCCTGTGGCAAATGAACTCAATAAGCAAAGAGCACTGCAAGGTATGTCATGTGCCCCATTTTACCAAAGAGAAAACGGAGTTACTTAAGCCACACGGCAAATAAGTGGGCAAACGCATCTGCGAGAACCAGTACTGGCCCACTGACTCACTACTTGGGCCATAAAACTGACTTACACAAACGTGCCAGGGAACAAAAACGTAAAAGAATGCATTTCTGCCTGAAAACATCGGACCACGGTGACCTTTCACTTTCAGTTCATCACCAGAGCATTTCACATCTTTGATTCATCCTGTGTGTGTCCTGCGTATGTACTTCTCACCTGGAAGACATCTACTTGTCTGTATTCCCCACCGGATAAGGGCTCAGCTACAGACGGCAGGCACTGGACAAATGTTTCTTTGATATTTATACCCCCTAAGATTTGAAGAATCCTGTAACAAGACTTTCAGCACCAATAAAGTATACTCTTCAAAGAGAGATCGAGTAACTGGATCCAGACATAGCCTGCCAACGTCCCCTCCAACAACTGGGGAAACAGACGGACTATGTGAGGCGACGTCTTTTAGACACTGGACAACGGGCACAAGGGACTGTGATCCCTGACTGAGGGGAAGAGGGGCTGAGCCACCACCACACCGGCTTCTCAGTCTGGAGACATTCTAGAGAGCAGGGTGCACTGAGCAGGATCCTGGGCAGAGCACATCAATGGTGTCAAGGTAACAAGTAAGACCTAAGAGTCTCGGGAGGCTCAGGAATCTAAAAACTCCAAAAATCATCACTGGGAGGCCTCCTGGAATCTGATATTAAAACGTAAGCTACGCGCGCATACTGAAAAAATTCTAAGGAGGCAGGCAAAGAGTGACCCAAGAACTGGAAGCGAAATAAACCCAGAGGTCACGCAGGGCGCACAGGCATCCATATTCTGAGCAGGCAGAGCACAGACCATGCAATTTTTCAAGGGAAACGAGGTTTCACTTACTGATGGAGTGAAAAAGGCCTTAGAGTAAAAGCTATTCTAGACCAATCCTAAAAAATTTTTAAATAAGCCTCAAGTATCATACAAATAACTTAATCTGCAAAAACAAAGTCCAAAAAAAATTTTTTTTTAATTTTTTTGGGCACCTGGGTGGCTCAGTCGGTTAAGCGACTGACTTCGGCTCAGGTCATGATCTCACAGTTCGTGGGTTCAAGCCCACATCAGGCTATGTGCTGACAGCTCAAAGCCTGGAGCCTGTCTTCAGATTCTTTGTCTCCCTCTCTCTCTGACCCTCCCCTGTTCATGCTATCTCTCTCTCTCTCTCAAAAATAAACAAAACATTAAAAAACAGTAATAATAAATTTTAAAAATAATAATAAAATGAAATAAAAACGAAAACAATAAGTCTCAGGGACAGCTGGATGGCTTAGTTAGTTAAGTGTCTGACTTCGGCTCAGGTCATGATCACACCATTCCTGGGTTCAAGCCCCATGTCGGGCTCTGTGCTGACAGCTAGCTCAGAGCCTGGAGCCTGCTTCAGATTCTGTGTCTCCCTCTCTCTCTACTCCTCCCCCATTCATACTTGGTCTTTCTCTCTCTCTCTCTCTCAAAAATAAACATTGAAAAAATAAAATAAAATTTAAGAAAACAAAATAAATCTCAATCCATGCCTTGCATCATTCAGAAAAATTAGCTCTAAGTAAATGATAAACCTATATATAAAATTTTAAACTATAAAACTTCTAGGAGAAAATTCAGGAGAAGTCTTTTTGTTTAGGTTAAGCAAAGATTTTTCAAATAATACACCAAAAGCACAATCCATTAAAGAAAAAACAACTTGAACATTATAAAAAAAAAAACTGCTATTCAAAAGACAATGATTATTAGGAGAATAAAAAGAAAAGCCACAGACAAGAAGAAAGTATTTACAAACCATAATCATGTATCTGATTCTAGAATGTATAAACAACACTCAAAACTCAGTCATAAAGCAAATAATTCAATTTTGTTTAATGGGTAAAAGATCCGAATACATTACCACAGAATGGCAAATAATCACATGAAGACATGCTTAACATCATTAGTCACTAGGCAAATGGAAAACAAAAAAGGCTACATTCTATATGTTTCCATTTGCATGACATTGTTGAAAAAGCAAAAACCATGGAGACAGAAAACAGATCAATAGTGTCCAGGGCCTGGGAGTGGAAAACGGGCTGACTACAAAGGGGCTCTGAAGAATTTGGGGGGAAAAGGAACCATTCCATAGATATCTTGTCTGAAATAGTGGTTGGGCAAACGTATACATCCAAAATTCACAGAATGCTACTGAATTTTACTGAATGTAAATCATACATTAAAATAAAGAATGAGAAAACAAAGACTAGAGAGATAACAATGTACTGAGTAAACCGTGATTTTACCCTGGTTAAAAAATTTTTAAATAAACTCTAAAAAGATACTTGCAGGACAAATAGGGAAATTTGAAGATGCACTGAATAGTATTACTAGGAGTGCTCATTTTCTTTTATGTGACCAGTGATTGCAGTTGGTTATGCAGAACACAAAGACCCAGATCCACAAACATTTTCTGTAAGACGCCAGATAATAAATGCAGCTTTGTGGGCCTCCTGGTCTCTAGTAACTACTCTGTCACTGCAGCATCAGACAAATGAGCCAAAGACAAATGAGCACTGCTATGTCCCAATAAAACTTTATTTAACAAACAGGCAGTAGGCCAGATTTGGCCTGAGGGCTACAGTTTGAGAACCCCTAAGGCAGCCAAAACTACAGTGACAGAAAGCAGAGTAGTAGTTGCCTACGATGAGACAGGCAATGGGTAAGGGTTGAGGGGGGGAACTGGCCAGAGAGCAGCACGAGGGAACTTTCTGGAATAATGGAAATGCTCCAGATTTTGACTGTACTATTCTGTATGGATACATCTGACAAAACTCATAATTAAAATGGGTACATTTTATCATATAAATAGTACTTCAGTAAACTTGATTTGTTTTAAAAATGTATTCTTTCCAGCTGATAGCATCAATAATGTGAGAAGCACGGCCTTGGAGCCAGAATAATCTTGAGTTCAAATTTTAGTTTAATAAATATGTGATCACTGTCAAATCACTTTGGGGACTGTTTCCTCATAGTAAAACAGCTTAAAAATGCCTGCCTCACAGGTTGGTTTTCAAAATTAAATAAGAAATGTAGGTAAGGGACACCTGGGTGGCTTAGTTGGTTAAGCGTCTGACTTGATTTCAGCTCAGGTCATGATTTCACAGTTCCTGAGTTCAAGCCCCATGTTCAAGCACTGTCGGTGCAGAGCTTGCCTGGGATTCTCTCTCCCTCCTCTCCCTGCCCCTCCCCTGCTCTCTCTCTCAAAATAAATAAATAAACTTAAAAAATATAAATAAAAGAAAATAAATGGAGGTAAGACACATAGTATAACACCTAGCACATAAGAGGCACACTCCTCCGACTTGAGCAAACCAATTTAAAAAGTAACTTAAGAAAATGAGTCACTAAGGATCAGACAACCACACTAGCTTCTTTCGTACTCTTGAAATATTCTGCCATTCTTTGTTCACTGTTTATTGTGGTTTAACCTGACTTCAAGAATTGGCATCCGACATCAGTTCCTGTGATTTCACAGTAACTCGGGTCTAACAGCAAGCGCTGTGAACTGAAATTTCTTTACAGTCTAGAAAAATACTCCACGACGAACATGTTATAAAAGGAAAATTGAGAAGAGCCAAAAGTAAAACGTATCAATTTTCCCAAGCAAGGACAATGACAATAAACATGGTATTTTTAATTACATCTTATAAAGAAAAACCAATATAGTTGGACGTTTTCCCCTTTTCAACTAGAATTTAAATTTTATCCAAACCACTAACCAACCAATAAAGTTACCAAATGACATAGCCTTTGTATAGTATTTTATCTCACGGTTTCACACAACAGTAGTACGTAGGAGGTACGAGATGGTTGAGATGGTTGATATTAAATGTGTTTTTATTTTAGAAGAATTGACGTCTGAGACAAAGTGGCTTGTTCAAGGACTTCTACCAATAATGGCAAAGTTTGCATGTGAAGTCAGATAGGCAGCTTCATATCACGTGACCTTTTTAGAGCTCACCATTTGAGAATCATCTTGGGTTCTACAAAATTCTTTACATAACTCCTACGAGCTTTCCCCCTAACTTGGCATCTTTAGTTGTCTAAAAGACCAATCAATTACAGCGTGACATACATGCGAATTCCTAAGCCTTCGGGAACAAGGAACTCTCCATTTGGGATGGGTAGAAGCGACGGCAGGCAGGACATGGGCTCCCGATTATGATTGGAAGTGAAAATTCAAAAGTATGGTTTCCAAGAAGAGAGCCCACAGAGTGACACAAATGGTAAATTCCTCACACCGTTTACTTTTCCTCGACCCAATAACCTCATCGCAGAAAACACACAGACATCCACCTCTCCCAGGCTCTGGACGCAGCTCTGCGGGGGGTAAGAACGGGAGCGCATGCCACCATTCCGCATGAATGTGCATGCCATCATCCCTGGACCAGGTAGCCGCCTGTCCCGAAAGGGCTGACAAAATGGGTCATCTCTTCATCTTCTATTCATTATGTCCCAATCCAACCCATAGGTGGGTTTCAAGACCACAGACATGAGGATGTCCCAATGAAACACACCTCCTTCCACTAACAGCTTCGCCACCTCTCTCCCCATTTACGGTGGTAAAACAGGCTGACAGTGACTCAGGAGCCCGCCTTCCAAATGGATGCCTGTCCCCACCGGTAATAACCAAGTCTATTCAAGTGCACTTAAATATTAACTTTGAAAGAAAAAAATATCAGAAAGTTCAAGTTTATTCATCTCGCCTTGTCTGGGAATTTTTTCCTCAATCTGAGGGTCTGGTCAGATAAAACTGTTACTATAAGCCTCCATGGCTAAACTTTTTACCCTTATTTTATAAGAAAGCTAATGGAAAGATGAGATTCAATATACATAAATGTCTATCACAGGGGCACCTGAGTGGCTCAGTTGGCTGAGCATCTGATTCTTGCTTTCAGCTCAGGTCATCCCAGGGTCATGGGATGGAGCCCCGGGTCAGGCTCTGCACTGAGCATGGAGCCTGCCTGAGCTGCTCTCTCTGTTGTCTCTGTCTTTCTTTGTCTGTCTCTCTCATTCTCTCTGCACCTCTCCCCCCATCCTTCCACCTCTCTCTCTCAAAAAAAATGTTTTTATTAAAATTTTTGAATGTTTAGTTTTGAATAAGAGAGAGAGAACATGCGCAAGTAGGGGAGGTGGGGAGAGAAAGGGAGACACAGAATCCGAAGCAGGCTCCAGGCTCTGAGCTGTCAGCACAGAGCCCAATGCAGGGCTGAAACCCACAAACCACAAGATCATGACCTGAACCAAAATCCGACACTTAACTGACTACGCCACCCAGGGACCCCCAAAATAAAATTTTTTAATTAAAAAAAAATTCCATTACAGATTAATAGTTCTAGAACAGATCTATTCTATTTGGCACTGTGAATATTGTACACTGAGCCAGTAAAACTGATTTAAATCACAGCTTCCTTCCGCAACTGGTGGCACCTTCAAAGGTGTTATCTTGAAGGGGAAGTAAGCAATTTGCTAAGGTCTCTGAACTGCACTAACACTGTACTAACCCCCACTCCAGTTCTATCTTTCACAAATTTGAGAAGTAGTCATAATCCCTATCATTTTTCAAGACTAAGGTAAAACTGGAACACACTAAAAAACTCAGATATCCTATTACAAGCGTTGAAAATAATCCATGTCTCACCACTTCCTAAACACTGGAAATGCATACCGTCTACACTACTAAGCCACGCTGCAAATGCCACGCAAAGACCCATACAGTGAATGAAAAGATAAGTTTCTACTGCCATTCAGGTCAACTAGCCCTTTAAATAAAAAAATAACTGCATTTAACTAAAGAACACTCAATTCTCCTGTATGAAAGAACTAAACCACTAACCTCAGAAGCATAGACTTTTAAAACTGCTTCAAGTCACATGAAGAGGTATTAAAATTATTAGCATTACACCTACCAGGTAACAGACACCTACTTAATGTCTGGCACACCATTAAGTACCTCATATAGTCTCGACTATTCCAAAGAACACTGCAAAGTATGGAACCTTCCAGGGTAGGACACGGAAGCTCGGAGGGATTAAGTGACCTGCTCAAGGCTCACGACTAGTCCACAGAAGTGGGAGGATCTGAACTCTGGGTGTACCAAGCTCCAAAAATTGTGTTTTTTCAAAACTGTGCAACCTCCCCATATCACAGTAGAAGAACAGGCAGACATGTGAAATGCTTTGTCCGGTAGTCTTAATCATTTCACCAAAAGGGAAAAAATTTCTAAAGGGGAACCGCTTTTTGAAAATCGAGTGCACTATTAAAACCTCGCTTCTTTTTGGGGTGCCTGGGTGGCTCAGTCGGTTGGGCGTCCGACTTCGGCTCAGGTCAGATCTCACATTCGTGGGTTCGAGCCCCACGTTAGGCTCTGTGCTGACAGCTAGCTCCGAGCCTGGAGCCTGCTTCCGGTTCTGTGTCCCCTTCTCTCTCTGCCCCTCCCCCTTTCATGCTCTGTCTCTCTCTGTATCAAAAATAAATGAAAATATTAAAAAAAAATTTTAAAAACTAAAAAAAAAACCTCGCTTCTTTTCAAGAAGTAATTAACAGATTAAAAAAGAGAGGTTAGGAATCCTTTTTATGTTTTGTTTAGAGAGACAGAGAGCAACAGTGCAAGCAGGGGAGGGTCAGAGAGAGAGGAAGACCCAGAATCCAAAGCAGGCTGCAGGCTCCAGGCTCTGAGCTAGCTGCCAGCACAGAGCCTGATGCGGGGCTTGAACCCACGAACCATGAGATCATGAGCCAAAGCCGGACGCTTAACCGACTGAGCCACCCAGGCGCCCCAGGAATCCTTTTCAGAGTAAACTAAATTTCCTCTCGGATCTGCACGGGAACAGTCGTTCTGGATCCGGTCCCAGAGTTAGTGGTTCCAAGAGCACGATCACTAACTCAGCGCGAAGCACTGCGCCCAAGCCACACGCACGCACACACCTGCACTGTGTTAAGACTCCCTCGTGCCGAAGAGGGTACAAAACCAACGAAGAAATACGGCCCATCACAGCCCTCACGCAGTTAACAGACTAGTGGAGTCCATCTGTACCTACAACTCCAGTTACCATCAGACAAATACATGAAGTGTGAGAAATCCTAGAACAAACGTGTGTATAACACGGTCTCACCGCTCAGAGGAGGAAAGCAACTGGCCTCTCCGTCCCAATTTGCTGAAAGTCGTATTTGTTTACATGTCGGCTCTCGCTGACAACCCCTTCCAACCTCTGTCAACATCCATTCACACCATCGCCCCACGCAGGCAACTGCTCTCAGAGCAAGGAATGTGACTCCTAAAAGTGACCTGGTTGTGGTTTAAAAGTACAATGTTGATGCCACAGAGGCATTTTTCTTTAGCTTCGTCAGGTGAAGAAAGTTGGTTTTTCCAAACAGAACAAAGCTAACCGAACCAGACAAAACCAGGAACGCTTACTTCCTCACGTTACTCACTTAGCAGGAGAAATCAGTCAAAACAAACCGGCACACACAGTGTCTCCCAATTTTTTTCTTTTTAATTTAGCACATGGCAATGAGATACATCCTGGCCAGTGATCCACTACCACCTGGACAGGCATTTAAGCTAGTCTACCTGGTGGACTTGAACATCAATAAGCCAAATGAATCAAATTCTGTAGAATCAAACCCAAAACTTGACAAGGACAGTACTTAATGCAGCCTGCAAATCACCCAAGAGACCAAGGAATACAAGCACTGGAATGGTGATTTAGCTCAGCTGATCATTCTTTACAAACTCGCAAAAAAGTAAAAGTCATCTTTCAAAAACGGCAGCATTTGTCCTGATCTGAGCAATCCAACGGTTTAGAAAAATAGAAAAAAGATGCTTCTTCTGAAAATAAAGGGGCGGGGAAGTGGGGAGACTGAAATTAAGAAAAAAAAAAGCCACACTGTTTATTCCTTTAGTTGTATATGCCTGAGGCAATAAACTCCCAAAATAACTTCACCCAGGAGTGTAAAAGCTGAGAAGGAACACCAAAATATTGCTCAATCTAACTTTCATTGTGAATTCCTCAGTCCACAGTAACATTTAAAAACGTAAATGTGATGAAACCATTCCGTTGTAAAACTACGTGTTTCCAACAACCAAAAAAAAAAAAAAAAGCCAAAAAAAAACCTGTCTATCCTTCGTTCTGGCGAAAAAATTTTGAGGGTTTTCTCCATTTCCATTAAAAAAAAAACTCCTCTCATATTGGTTGACTTTGCAGAAAAAAAAAAAGTGTCAGTAAGCCAAAAACAAATGTTTTGTTAGGGCTCGAAGTATGGCTGCACTTGAACTCGGTGGAGAGCTGGCCCGCTGCCCGCTCCCCTTGAGGGTCCCCTCTGGCGGCGCGGCCCCGACCCGCTCGGCCCCGGAGCCGGCACGGGAGGCGCCCCCCGAAGGCGGGCGCGGCTCGGAGTGTTTATCGTCCCCGTTGGCCCGGGGGGAGCGGCTCCCTCGCGTCCGCAACACTAGTTCGCTCACCCCAGGGACAGGAGGGACCCTCCGAGGAGACGCGGCTCCCGGGGCCTCGCCCGAGGGGACCCCCGCGGCAGTGCCCCGCGGCCCCGGGAGTGGCGGCGGCCCCGTAAGCAGGGCTGTGGAAGCCGGAGGCGCGCCGCTGCCCCGGAGCAGACAATGAGCGAGGGGGCGATGAGGGGGGAGGACGCTCCCCACGGCCCATTCATCCCCCGCCCGCCCCCTCCTCCCCCTGCGGCCCCGCCCCGCTCCCGGCCCCCGCCCCCAGGCGCGACAGCAGGGGGAGGGGCCCCGCGCTCCTCGCCCGCGACCCCTCCACAAAACTTCCAACTCCGCCAACTAAGTTGCGCTCACCGTGTGGCGCCCGGGGTTCCCCCGCGGGCCCAGCCGGAGCAGCTCCGCACTTTCGCCGCCGAGAAGGACAATAGACGGCCGCTCACCCAGTGGCGGCGGCGGCTTGAAGCTGCGGCGGCCGAGGCAACGAACGGGCACGACGGTCTCAGCGGAGCCCAGGAGCTTCACCGCGGCTGCTCCAGCTTCGCGCTGGCCCTGCACACAGCCCCAGCCCGCTCGCGCATGCGCCACAAGCTGCTCGGGCATGGGCGGGGCACCTGGGGGGCGGTAACGCCTACAAGCTCTCCCGTGAGTAAACGCGGAGCGAGGGGCCGCGAGCTGGGATTGCATTGCAGAGCTGCCCATCAAGCTCCGGGAGGCCAATAGGAAGGCACCGTGGCGCACCGTTCAGGTTGCTAAGGAAGGTTGAGGTTGACCGCCGCTGCTGCGCGGCGGCAAAGTGATCCAAGCCGGGTGGCTGGCAGAGACTGCTCTGGGAAATGCCCTCCCTCCCTCCCCTCTCCGCCCAATCTCTGGAAACCTCCCTGCCTCTGTGTGCCAAAGCTTACCTGAGCTGTGGCACTTACTACACACATACTGAAATGATTTACTCTTCTATTTCCTTCCACTTGCAACCAGAGAGCGGGTTGAGTCTTCTGTGTGTGTCAGCGCCTCGGAGAGTCATTGTTAGGTATTCAACAAGTGTTTTAGATGGATGGATGACTGGATGCATGGATGGCTTCCTGGCGGCATCAGGACTGTGACAGTGCATTCCATGAACTTTTGACTACGCGATCACCACAAAATCTTACAATCTTCCAGTTGCAAAGGACCTCAGAAATTATCTGGTGGCTTTGAGGACCAAAATGCGGCCCACTGGGCGAAGAAACTTCATTTTGATGGTTGTGTGTGCACGTCCCTGTGTTTCATTGTCCATCTCACTGTGTAGTAAGTGGGGAAATGCCCATCAAATCAGACCATTATTTCATTGATGTCATTAATTAGATCAAACATAAAGTTATAAAAATGAGTCTAATTAAAGAAAAATATTAAGCAAAAAATGAAAATATATGCAGGTCAAGAACATGCAAATTGATAGTGATTGAAGTAAGAACAATGGTTACTAGGATTAAAGTGCCTGACTCTCTTTTTGGAAACCCTGCCTCAGGCAAGCTCACGGCCCAGGACCTGAGGGAGGGGTATTGCGTTTACTTAATGTATCAGTCCCTTTCATTGTGGAGTGGCTTTAAATCTTAGAAGTGCTCCTAGCCTTGAGCTGAAATTTGCTTCCCTGTAAGTGGACCTGGTTCTCATATATATTTTCCTAGTTACCCGCACAGAATGAAAAACCTAGGCCAGATATTCCCAGGTATTCATGTGAAATTATTTCCTCCTCAACACTCACTCTGATCTGTCCTCGTGAATATTTAAAAATGTCTTTTTTTTTAATGTTTTTTATTTATTTTTGATACAGGGAGAGACAAAGCATGAGAGGGGAGGGGCAGAGAGAGAGAGGGAAACACAGAATCGGAAGCAGGCTCCAGGCTCTGAGCTTAACCAGCACAGAGCCTGATGTGGGGCTTGAACCCATGAATGTGACATGAGTCAAAGTCGGAGACTTAGCCAACTGAGCCACCCAGGTGTCCCTGTCCTTGTCAATATTTGAAAGGTGGCACAGAGAGGGGAGTCTCCTAGATCCCAGCCCTGACTCTGCCACAGAGGAGCCCACCATGAGCAGGCCACCCCTCAAGAGCCTCCATCTCCTGTAAAGCAAGGGACCTAACCTAGAAAATCACTTAGACCATAATATGTGATAATCCCATGGTCTTCTCCTATGGCCTGGCTAAGTCTGTTACAAAGGCAGCAGCAAATAAACGTTACCACGTCATCTTTCTAGTGACTGCTGACAATATCATTCCCTGCTCCCTGCCTCAACAGGATTTACACCCTTCTGGTGGGCGGCATGCTGCATCCAGATGGGGATGGGGGGGGAAGGGCAGCAAGAGTCCAGCACTTTTTAAAGTTTACTCTGCTACAAATCACTGGGTGATTTTGTTAAATGTGAATTTGCGGTACATCTGGGTGGGATCTGGGATTGTGCCTATCTAACAAACTCCCAGGGGATACGGATGCTGCTGCTCTGGGACCCTACTTTGAGAAGCAAGGGTCTTCTCTAAATTCTCCAGATGGCTGAGCTCTGTATCTTCTTTGGGGTGTTCTAAACAGTTATCTACAAGGCTGGCACTTTCTCATTATTCAGATATTAATACCCCTTCTTAGATGAAACATCCTTGTTTGGCCTATCGAAAATAACCCATTCTCAACTAGTCGCTCTTATGCATATGACTCAAATTGTTTCATAGAATTTATCCCAGTCTGAAAATAGCTTATCTGTGTGTGTTTATTGCTTCTCTCTCCCTCTATAATGTAAGCTCTCTTAAGTCTGTTTTGTTAAACACCCCCCACCCCCACTTCCATCTATCATAGTGCCTGTTGACACGGGAAGAACTCAAAAGTTTTGCATGAGTGAAGTTGTACAGAAGGAGCTAGTATTCGGGGTTCTCAAACTGAGTGTCCCTGATGCTAAAGATTTGTTCTTCCAGAGGACCCCAAATATCCCCATCCAGTGTGCCCTATTTCACCAGAAAATGAGGTAGTGGTTAGTAATTTTCTCACTTTCCTTAAGTAACTTTATAAGCCAGGAAAGATGCCAGAGCCTTATCAAGTACTGGTAGGAATTTATGTCTCTGAACTATCTTTTCAGTTGACTTACATCTCTTGTTAACCTTAGGAATAGAACTGACAGTTTAATTTTTCCAGCAAAAATAGGTTTATTTGGAAACAGCAGAGATTTGGAATTTAGGACACACAAGCTACAGCAGGACCATAGGCAAGTTGCAGAACCAAAGGGAGGCATACTCTTTTATATGCAAAAGAGGGCAGTGGAAAGGGTGTTACAAACAAAAAGTCCCATGAAGTAAACTGGGAATTCAAAGTATAGTGGCTTTTCATTGGCTGAGTTGTGAGAGTCTCTCATTGGCTGGGCTGTTGCCAGGGGAGGAAGAAACCTTTCTTCCTCGGCTGAGCTAGGAAATAGCCTCCGCAAGCAAGATCTGGCTCAGATCTACAACTGACAAGGAGTGGGAGGGGCTTAAGGGCTCCCCTTGCCCACCCACTGACTCCATTTTACATGAGGTTTCCCGTTACTAATCTTCACACTCTCTAATTGATTTACACAGGTTCTAATATCTAAAAATATAACAAGCGGGGCACCTGGGTGGATCAGTCGGTTGAGCGTCCGACTTCGGCTCGGGTCGTGATCTCGCAGTTCGTGGGTTCGAGCCCCGCATCAGGCTCTGTGCTGATAGCTCGGAGCCTGGAGCCTGCTTCCGATTCTGTGTGTGTCTCTCTCTCTGCCCTTCCCCTGCTCATGATCTCTCTCTCTCTCTCTCAAAAATAAATAAAAATGTTTTAAAAAAATAGAGTGAGGTAGTATTAATATCTCCATTAAAAAAATAAAATAAAATAAAAATATAACAAGGATAAGTTCCGTTTTACAGAGAGTCCCTGGTAATGCCAAAGTAAGGGGAAAACAAAGTCAACACATTTGGAAAGAACATGAATTTCTCTTAAGACCATGGTTTCTAAAACGTCAACTTTTGCAAATAAATAAGTAAATAAGGAAGCATTAGGACAAACTTGTCTCAGGGCTCTATTTTCACAGCAGTGGACATTTTATTGCTTTTACGGTACAAATAGTACCCTAAAGTTGCTTGGAGGTAACTTCTACTTTCAGTCCCTTGTTTGGGAAAAGGACAAATTTATTTTTATCCCCAATTCCATGGCTTTAGCATGTGATCGGACCAGAGCCAGTCAATGCATTATACACAAAGGCAACAGTTATCAGTTCAGGCTTGGACACTCAACCCCAAACACACCAGTTAGGGGTAATAGGACTAAATTCTACCCTCTCTCTGAACTATCAGGGTAGCTGATTGTTTTTCTCAAGTGAAACCTGGCAGGACATGCTTGTCAGCCATCTTGTCACCAGGAGGAAAGCATCTCTTCCCATGAAGCCAGCGTGGTGAAAAGGTAGAGAAATGAAGAAAAGCAATGTCTAGGTGGCATTGATTGAACTGCTGAATCTAGCAATACCAGATGCTAGAACAACACATAGAATTTTCCATCATAGTATGGAAACCAATTTGACAATAAATTATTTTTTAAAAAACCAAACAAACAAAAAAAGAATTTTCCATCATAGAAGCCAAAAGAGCCAGACAGAGTAGAAGTTTCCATCACTTGCATCCACAAGGTTTGAAGTTACTTATCACTGGTCGATTCCCTGACCAGCGTTTCCTTTCTTTTTTTATTTTTTTAAGTTTATTTATTTATCTTGAGAGAGAGAGAGAGACATGGGAGGGGCAGAGAGAGAGGGGGAATCCCAATGCAGGGCTCAAACTCATGAACCATGAAATCATGACCTGAGCCGAAACCAAAAGCCAGATGCTTCACAGAATTGAGCCACCCAGGTACCCCTCCCTGGCCAGATTTTCAATTCAATTAGCAAATAGATTACCTATTAGAGTTTACTGTGTGCCACAGGATTAGAGATGATGAACAAAGTTCTTGGCTTTAAGGAACTCACAGTCAGAGGAGGGAAATGGGCAAGCAAGCCAGCAAGGAAGCAGAAACGTAAGCACCCTCACAGAAGCAAACTCAGGGTTCTGGGGACACAGAGAGAAGAACTTCCGCTTACAGAGGGTAAATTCGAGGGAACCTTTGGGAGAATGTGATAGTCAGGTCAGGTCTCGGAGGACAATCAACTGGGTAAAGAATGGCAGGGTAGTGCAGGAGGCTTGAGTGCATGTGCACAGGTAGCAGAGGACATTCCCAGAAAAGGAAGAGAAAATTCAAAGACATGAAGGTATCAGAAATAGAGCACACATAGGAAACTGGAGAGGGAAGGAGTCGAAGTGAGGAAGTGATGCTGAAAGCACTTAGCCAAAGCCAGGTTACTAGGTAGAATGGCATTTACTCTAACGAGGCCCAGGGGGATCTTCAAAAGATTTTAAGTAACCAAACAATGATGAGAACAGATTTTCATCTTAGAAAGATCACCCTAAGCACCCAGTGCTTAGGCTAAATTTAAGTGGGGGATGTGGATGAGGGTGGGTGACAGGGAAATTTCTAAGAGAAACCTGGCTCCAAGTGAGAGGTGTTGCAGCCCACAATTAAGTGAACCCAGGTTCACTACTTGGGTGCCAGAGGGAAGCTTCCTTTCTCAATGTCAAGCCCAATGCTGCCTAACAGCAATATATAGTGAGTTATGTATATGATTTAAAATTTCCAGGGACCCTGGGTGACTCAGTCAGTTAAGCGTCCAACTCTTGATTTCGACTTAGGTCATGATCTCGGGATTGTGGAATTGAGCCCTGCATCAGGCTCCATGCTGACAGTGTAGAGCCTGCTTGGGATTCTCTCTCTACCTCTCTTTCTGTCCCTTCCCTGCTTGTACTCATGCCTGTTCGAATGTGGTCTCTCTCTCTGTCAAAATAAATAAATAAAATTTAAGTAAAATAAAATAAAATATTTCTAGGAGCCATATTTAAAGATAAAAAGAAGCAGCTGAAATTAATTTTGATGATATTTTACTTAACCAAATATATCCCAAATAGTGTAATTTTAACATGTAACCCATACAAAATTATTAATAAGATATTTTACATTCTTTTGATTATACTAAGTCTGAGGCAAAAGCCTCAGGATTAAGGGACCACCCTGGCCTCAAAAGAAGTTATTGCCATATTTCTCAGTTTTGAGTCAAGGGAATTTAATTTAGAGATGTAAAAAGGGTCCAGAGATTCCTTCCCCATAACTGGAAAGGAAAACCAGAGTCACTTTGGGGGGGGGGGGATGTCATTATTTTGATTCGATTAGGTTTGTTTGGTGTTTACTTGGAAATATGGGTTCAGTTTGGGGAAGGTGGAGACCTATTCTGATTTCAGAGAGATTTATGAGCTGGCTCAAGAACCACACATTTCATCCCATTGCTTCTCTCTTTATGCCTAGCCTTTTCCAGTTTATTCAGCTGCTCTCATAATTATCCCCAATTATTTCTAATGGTAGGCTGCTGAAGCTGGCGTTAGAGAAACATCATGTTTTTGAGCCCTTAAACAGCATTTAATGGAAACGGAGGTCAACAACTCATGTGAAACCCAAACTCGGGTTTTCTTGGGCAGATCTGTTTTTTAATTTTGTTTTCATCTTTAATGCAATATCTTCCCCCAAATTATATGGAGTTTGCAATATTAAAAGAGAACAATTTTCATGTGCACACAACTGTTACCAACGACTACAGTTTCAACATGGCTTCAACCAGATTTTTTTTTTAAATAGAGCAAATATACCACTTGTACTTTTAATGTGTTTAGGTCTTACAATGTAAGTATTCCCAGATACCAAAGGACTTCAAGAAAGAGCTGGTCAATTTGAATATGACTGAGTCAGATCCTTTTTCCCTACTTTTTATTATCCAAGGTGCAGTTCATATTCAAGCTTTACCAGTTATCCCCATAAGACAATAAGTTGTCTTTATAGTTGTGCTTATTATCTTCCTGGAGGATCGGATCAAGGCTCCTGCTTTGTATTTATTAATAATGACTCTTCAGATTCCTTTAATCTTTCTAAAAAATAAATAAATAAAACAAAAAAATAAGAAACAAAAAAATAAGAAACAGATTCCTTTAATCTACAAAGGTTTCCTATCTTTTTTTTTTTTTTTTTTTTTTTTGCTTTTGGTCTTAGATAACATTGACTTATATGACCTTATTTAGGTCAATTGGTTTTTAGTGCATTGCGCAATCTCAGTTTTGTCTTAATGACCGCCCATTGGCAGAATCAGGTTAAAATTTTTTGGTAAAAATACTACATAAGTGATGTTATATTCTTATATCATGTCACAAGGGTCTGTTTGGCTCATATTACACCCGTTTCTTTTCAAGTGTTACCCTTGAAACAGTATCTGGAACTATTCCTTAGAAAAAGCATCCTCTTGAGGATTCATGGTGCATACTTCCACATATACTAAGGCTGAGAAGTCCTGCATTAAAAAAAAAACAAAAACTGTTTAGCCTTGTTTAATCCTATATTTCTCAAATGTATTTGGTCATGAAACCAATTTCTCTCGGAAAATGCACTAATATCTTATATCATAAGGACTCATTTTGAGAAACAATGTCTGAATCCATTCAATTCATTTTCTGGAAAGAACAGTATAGGAAATAGTTGATGCTAAAGCATTGTTTACTATTTATCCACTGTTATAGACTGAATGTTTGTGCCCCCTAAAACCCATATATTGAAGCCCTAATTCCCATCGTGATGATATGAGAAGATGGGAGCCTTGGGGAGGTGATTAGGTACTAAGGATGGAGCCCCCACAACGGGAGTAGTTCCCTGATAAGAAGAGGGACCCTTGGGTGGCTCAGTAGGTTAAGCATCCGACTTCACTTCAGGTCATGATCCTGTGGTTCATGGGTTCGAGCCTTGCTTTGGGCTCTATGATGACAGCTCAGAGCCTGCAGCCTGCTTCAGATCCTGTGTCTCCCTCTCTTTCTGCCCCTCCCCTGCTCATGCTCTGTCTCTCTCTCAATAAATAAACAAACAGAAGAAGAAGAAGAAGAACTCGAGGGTGTCATGCTAAGCAAAATAAGTCAGGCGGAGAAGGACAGATACCATGTTTGCACTTATAGGTCTATCAGGAGAAACCTAACAGAGGACCATAGGGAGGGGAAGGGGGAAAGAGAGTTGGGGAGAGCGAGGGACACAAATCATGAGAGACTACTGAATACTGAAAATGAACTGAGGACTGAAGGGGGAGGGAGGGGAAGGGGGTGTTGGTCATGGAGGGGGCACTTATGGGGAGAAGCACTGGGTGTTATTAGGAAACCAATTTGACAATAAACTATTATAAGTTAAAAAAAAAAAGAAAACAAAGGCCATAAAGTAATAAGAATAAATAATTCTTATGGAAAAAAAAAAAAGAAGAAGAAGAAAAGACACCAGAGCCTCCTTTCTCTGCTCTGTGAGGATACAGTGAAAAGTGGTCATCTGCTAGCCAGGAAGAACCAAGAACCAAGTCTTGTAGCAGCTTGATCTTGGACTTTCAAGCCTCCAGAGCTTTTCAATCCTCCGGAAAAATGAATGTCTGTTGTTTAAGCCGCCTAACCAGTTGCATTTTGTTGCAGCAGCCTGAGCTGACCGATACACTCACACTGCCATCATTTCAGACTCGTTTTGTTAGACGAGAAGAGAAAACAGATGCTTCCTAAATCTCATCTCCCGCCTAATCTGATCACTCCTGTGTGATTTCAACCTGCATTCCCACCCACCCACCGCAAGCACCTCTTCACCTGGATAGTCTGCTGAGCCACGAACTCAGTTCCAAGAGGGAGGTCTTCTCTCTCAGTTGCTCCCGTTCCTGCTTCCTCACCTCCTCAGTTTCACCCACTCATTTCCCACATTCTGCCTTTTTGTTCGCCACGATCACTTTTGCCAACGAGAGCCAAGGTTTCCTTTCCTGCTTTTCTCATGTTCACTTAACCAACTTTTGATGGAATGATTGCGATCATCCCCAGCTGGGTTCCCTGCCTCTAAACCCACTCCACTAATCTGTATTTCTCTGAGCTACAGAATGATCTTCCTCAAGTGCAATCCTACTCCTCCCTTCCCTGCTCAGAAAACCTCAATGGCTCCCAGCCGCTTATGGAATAATACTAAGCACCTTTGCAAAGAATCCAAAAGTCATGACTTCCAGTGTCGATTTGCACAAAAGCTTTATTAAACATCTTCTCTACCGGCACCCAAATCCCTGCTCAAAGCCTCCCACTTTCTGCATGAAAACAGGTCTTCCACTTTCCTGAGACCATCAGAAATGAGTACCTACTCTCGGTTAGCCATGCTTTCCAGAAAGGATTCCACCGTCCAACCCTCCTACTTAATATTACATATCTCGGTCCTCCCTGGAATTTCATTTTGTAATTCACGCTTTCTGTTTTACGTCTTTAGTCTTACCCTCTGCCTTCAAGCTTGCTCAAGTTTCTTCTATCCTATAAACAAACAAACAAATAAATAAAACTGCTACTTAACTCATAAGGTTCTATGAGGTGAAATAAGAGAATAAGATGAAGTCCTTGAGAACAATACCTGGCACTGAGCAAGAATGTGACAATGTGGGCTCTTATGATTGCTTTCACTATGGGAACGACTGCCAGATCTTCATCTAGAGCTCAAAGCACCTTGTCTAGTATTCAAGGCACTAGTTCTCCTTTATTGACTGCCGGGGTGATCCCAGTACCTTAAATATAGATGTCCGGAAATAGCATCTTTGTACTTATTATGACTCTTTTGGTTCACTGGCTCAAGAAAAAAAAGGAAGAGGAAAGGTTGAGTCCAGAGAGAGATTTCGAGCAAATGGTCCAATGGTACCATTAGGAATCTGTCTCTCCCCACTACCTTCTTTGTCTCTGCCCATCTCCCTCTGCTACCCTCTGTCTCTGTTTTTCCCTCGGAAAGCTCTTCTCTGATAGCGACAATAC
>PJEM01002630.1:126058-159758 GCA_004023845.1 Helogale parvula | reverse complement strand
CTTTCCCTGTCCCTCCCCCACTCACGCTCTGTCTCTGACTCTCTTTCAAGAATAAATTAACATTAAAAACTTGTTTTTAAATAAAATAATAATAAAAAATAGAAGTCTCAGGGCCGTCTTTCTTTGGCCCAACTTTGGCCGCACGTCCATCCTTGAGTCAATAGTGGTGTTGGGGCCATGGCACTGCAGGGAGGCCATCAAAGTAGACTTAGTTCCCCATAATCTTTATCATCCCCTCCAGTTTTGATGATCTATTAATCTGACAAATTGCTGTGCAAAGACAGCTTAAAATGCCACCACACACCATAATATTAGCATTCATAAACAATTCTATATGAAATTTATGGAGTCAGCCCTGGGAGATGGCCCAGCCCTTATGGATGGCCTGGGAGATGAAATGTTCTCATTAGTCAGGCCTGGGTCATGTGACCTTCCATTGAGCCAAAGATGGTGTCAATTACACCTGAGCCACGTGAATTGAGAATGTGGGAAGGGGTATGTATGTAGGGGAAACGGGAAACAGGTAGGATGGATGCTGGGAAGGCCAGATCAACAGATGCCTATCTCAATCACCTTCTCTCCAGAATTCATCCCTTTTTCTATGTTCCATCCAGCCCAAAGGTCACTGCTTGGGCTGAAACCTGCAAGTCACGTCAGAGACCTCCCTCTGCCCAGCCCCAACCATCCAGACAGATGTCAAATCCTTCTGACTCTCTAAATTCACACACCCAGAACATGTCCTCTGGCCCCTGCTGATGTGGCTCCCTCTACACACAGCCCCTTCCCACTACATCCCTGCCTGGCTAATTCCACCAAGCTGGAAAGCCAGCTCAAGCACACCATCTCCACGAAGCTCCCAGTCCAGGAAGAGTCAGAATAGTCACCTCCTTACAGAAAGATAGCTCTGGGTCTCTCTTTCTTTCCGGGAGCTGCTTTCACAAATGTATCAACATATCTCCAAACGAGGACCTTTGGAAAGACTTAGGAAACCTTAGAGACACATTTGGGCTAAATACCGACTTTCACCCCCTGCCCCTCTCTGCCCTCTAGCCACACATCCACTGCTCTCCACACAAAGCAAGCACCTGGCGGATGTCCAGATTGCCTAAATGTGGAAGCCTGTTCATCGAGAAAGAAGGCAGCGGAGAATGCTTGTAAATTTCACATCTGTGCCTCAATTTGTGAAACTTCATTGCAGTCTAAGAAAGGACTATTTGATTTTGTTTTCTTTCCCTTTTCTGGCTTCAATTTGGATCTGATGGGTCTCCGTCACATTAGCTTGAGGAGACCCTCTGTTAATGCACTTAAATGTTGACCTATGCCCCAGTGGGTATATGATTCCCAGCTGGGAGGTGACTGGAGGCTTTGGCCTCTGCATGCATTAGGGACAAAGCTTGTGACACAAGCCACTGTTTAGCTGGGGTAATTTTAGCCAGTCTCTTGAGGTAGATATCAAGTCTATTTGGAAATCTGCTTTATTTCTCTTTGTTTTTCTCTTGAAGTTCCTTGTCTCTCTCTTTTCATTTTTCGTACAACACTACCTCCTGATTTTCTACTTTAAGTATTCGGTGACAGAAAGACAGCAGCTGTACCGAACACACACGCGCACACACACACACACACACACACACACACACACACACGGAGATGGATTTTAAAAGTCAGGCCAAACCAGTCTAACTTCGGCAGAGTTGCCAAGGGAGAGAAGAGCCTTCCAAATAACTTTTGTGTCGGGACCCTGGCCTGTGTGTGCTGACAGTTCCACATTCCAGCTTGTCATTTGTCTCCAACTTGCTTTCCCAAATGCTTCTATTGAGTTATGCCACTTATCACCTGCTTAGTATGTGACACTTTATCTGCCAAGACAAATGTCAATTCGAAAAGCCTCCCAGTGAATGAGGGCAGGGCAGGATTGCAACACAGAAAATTTGTGCTTTTTTCCTCCTAATCCACTTTCCCAGTTCACTTTCCAGATCTTGCCTGTTGCTGGCGTTGGTGGGATTTTTATTTTATGCGGGCGTGTTGTATTGAGGTTACAGAGACAAAGCCTCAGATAAAAGGGTCCTGATTCGTAGGACACACTGCCCTTGAAACTCCAAAACCCTGACAGTAAATTTGATCAAAAGAAGTGACCGTGATTAAAAACAAATGTTCGTAAATGTTGTGGCGCTACCAAGCATGAGGTCATCAGATTTTCAGGGCACTTCTATAGATTTCTCACAATCATAATATTTTTTTATAATTACATGAACTTAATGCTCTTGAAAGTGAGATGCTGACAGCTTTGGTTAGGGCCAGAAATAGAAGGCAGGCACCGGGGTGTCTTAATGCCAAAGCTTTATAGCTATAAACTACTTCTAATAAATTTTCAGGGCTGGGTTATAGTCCTCGCACTGTCTCATGCCTGACGGCTTCTGAGAACCCATTTTTTGGAGGAAGATTTGGTAAAAACCATGGCTTTGGTCCTGCAGCTAAAAAGAGAGCCCATCAATCGGGCCTTGGAGTTAATATTTCCATTCAAGTCCAACAGTACCCCCTCCAACACCCCCACCACCAAATGAACCCCAAAACCCATCTAGCATGGGGTTCTTTGATGAATTTAATTTCTGAAGATGTAACTTTCTCTTTTCTGTCGGGGTTGGGGGTGGACACGGGGTAGTGTCATGAATTCGTGAAAACAAATCGAATCTGTGGACAGAAATTGTGTCGTGGCTATTTTAAAAAGTAACTCTGTGGGCACTTGGGGACCTCAGTTGGTTGAGCGTGTGACTCTTGATTTTGGCTCAGGGTCGTGGGATCAAGCTCCACGTTGGGCCCTGTGCTGAGCATGAAGCTTCTCTCTATCTCTCTGTTCCTCTCCCTGCTGATGCTCTCACTCTCTCTCTAAAATAAACTGATAATAATTTTTAAAAAAGATGTAAGAAAGCAACTCCGACCATGTTACCCTCCTGCTTGGAATGCTTCAAAAACTCCCCATAGCTTTCACATTAAAGTCCAAATTTTATAGCTTAGCTCCCCAGGCCCTTTGTGATCTCACTTCTCCCAATGTTTCTCCTTCCTGGGCCCCACCCCCCACCATTCTTCTGGTCCTGAGGATCAGAGCCAATGGTGATTGCACACCCCTAGGTGTCTGTTGTTCTTCTGAAAGCACAGCCAATCCTTACCTTCCTCCTGTACGTGGTGCGCGGCTGCTTGCTCTTCTAGACTCTCACCTGCCCCCAATTCCCACCATGCCTTATTCCTCCCCAGCTCACCCCACATACCTCAAGCAGATCCCGAAAATCCCACTTAGGCACTCTTCCTGGGACACACTCGCCGCTCCATTTGCAGATTTCACCATAGTAACCTCATTTGTCTGTCTCCCCCCCTCTAAACAGAGATTCACAACTCATTTATACATCCTCATCTCTTCCTGGTTCTGTCCCTAACACAAAAAATGTGCTGAATAATTTTTATCGAATGCAAGAATAATTGAATTGCGCATTCTGTTTCTGGAGCACAGAGTATCCCAGAATGCCCAGTGCATTTCTGATCAATAAGCTTCATGTTAGAAACAACAGATGACATCTGGGCTCTCCAAAGGACTTGACGATCCTGAAAGAGGAGCAAGTCAGCCTAGAAGATTGGGTGAACGAGAGAGAACAATGACCAGACACTGTCCTGAGCACTTTAATGTATATTTTCTCCTGTAATTTTCTCAACAACTTTGCAGGGTCGGCTTTATTTGCTCCACTGTTACAGATGCTCAAAGCCTGTGCACCCAGGACGTAGGAGAGCTGGGGTCCACTCCCAGATCTTTATGATGCAAAAACTCCTCTTCCCCTGCCACAGAGCATGGATGCATAAGTCCTTCTTTCTCTAGGAGGGTCTGGGTGAGGAGAAAATGTCCTGATTTCTGTCTTCTGAAAGAAAGAAATGCAGATCATTGAGACCTACTGGAGTGTAGGTCTTTCTGGGGTTGGAGTAAGGTGATCCTAAAACCCTATGGCCCCTGAGTTTACTCACAAAGTTCTGATTCAAAGAAAGAAGTGGATGTGGAGATATAGAGATAAAAGGTACAGCACAGGGAATGTAGTCGATGGTATTGTAATCGGTGGTAGGCGACAACTGGAAGCTATGTCTTTGGTAGCACAGCCAATGTGTCGACTTGTCCAATCACTACGTTGTCCACCTGACACTAATGTAACGTGTGTGTCAACTATACTTCGATTTAAAAAAATGGGGGGCGCCTGGGTGCCTCAGTCAGTTAAGCATCCAACTTCAACTCAGGTCACGATCTCACAGTCTGTGAGTTTGAGCCCCTTGTCGGGCTCTGTGCTGACAGCCCAAAGCCTGGAACCTGTTGGGATTCTGTGTGTGTGTGTCTTTCTCTGCCCTTGCCCAGTTTGCGCTCTGTTTCTGTCTCTCAAAAATAAGTAAATGTTAAAAAAAACAAAAACAAAAACGGAACAGGACATGATGGGGAGAATGATTAAGGATGAACTGGAGCAAGTTTTTTTCCACTTTGGTTACGTCTCTGCAAACTCAAGTTGTTGTTTTAGCATACCATGCAGTCATTGTACTGACTTTCTGTTTTTTGCTCATTCAGGTTGCAGATATTATTGAATAATATAAACACATCTGTGTTCCCATCTCAGATACATTATATGCACCTTTTTTGAGTGCCTGGGTAGGGTGGAGAGCCGGCGCCACCGACGTGCCGTAAGGCTGTCTTCTGCTGCAGTAGCACTGGCGAGGTTTGCTCAATGACCAAGGTCCCAGGGACCTGCTGGGTTTGTCTCTCTCAGGCGTGGGCAGAACCGCCCTTTTTCCCCAGGGCAGTCCACTCCAGGCCTCTGGAGTCTGTGGAGCCAGCTGCACCTTGGCAAGCCCTGGCCTGGGATTAACTTGGCAGGAGATTATTCTGAGACTTCTCTGACTCATAACTTTGGGGCTAACTCTGAGCACCAAGCCCCAGCCCTGCCCTCTTTTGTTTTTTCTCCGTGCTGATTCACACTGGGTTGGGATTTTATTGTCAGCAGTCATAATTGTGCATGGGTGGGTTTTAAAGACAACAGGAGGCCAAGTCTAGAACTTCTGCTAGCTTTGTTATTCACCGTGTCATTTGCTTCATTAAAAGGAGGAAAAGAGGAAGGAAAGAGGGAAGATGGGGGTGGGGAGGAACAAAGGAAAGAAGGAAATGCCCCCCTAACCCAAGCTGGAACCTGTTCTCTTCCACCCTGTGTATTTCTTCCCAGCCCTTGGAAAGGTTTGTCCTGGATCTAGTTCAAGAGAGAGAAAGCCAAGCATACTAAATATATATATATATATATGTATATATATATATGGATTTTGGAGTTGGCACATCTGAATAATTGTGTGATGGTGAGCAAGTTGATTAACCTCTTTGAACCTCTGTTTCTTTGGCTGTGATAATATTTACCTTGTGGTGTTGTCATGATGATCGGGAATACAGCAGACAGTGAGCCTGGCACATTAGAAGGCATTTTGCAAATGGCCAAGTATAATTGTTATAGCTAATGTTATTAAGAGACCCTCTGTAGCCGTGAGAAGGTGGCTTCCCAGAGCAGACTGCAAAATGCCACCCCTCTGAGAGTGAGGCGGGTTGTATGCTCCTCGTGAGTGGTGCATGGGGTGGTCCAGCGTCATGGTGATTGGGTCCCAGGGACTGACTCAAGCAGTCTGTACAGGAGAGAATTTGATACTCCATGGAAGGCAAGTGCTGGGGGAAGGCAGAAGAAATTGGGGAAAAACGTCTCTCTTTGGCTCAGGGGCCAGCAATTCTTCCATTTGTTATTGGGATCATCATGTCTAAATCATTATGACTCAGTTCTCTTATCTGTATCCAAATCTGAAGGTTAGTGGTGATCACACATGCCAAAGTGCCTAGTACAAAGAAAGTGCCCAAGGGGCTCCTGAGTGGCTCAGTTGGTTAAGTGTCTGGCTTCAGCTCAGGTCATGATCTCACGGTTCATGGGTTCGAGCCCCACGATGGGCTCTATGCAGACAGCTAGCTCAGAGTCTGGAGTCTGCTTCAGATTCTGTATCTACCTCTCCCTCTGCCCCTCCCCTGCTTGCGCTGTCTCTGTCTCTCAAAAATAAATTAAATAATAAATTTAAAAATATAAAGTGCCCAAGAAAATATCTCTCTGGTGTTAAGGAGAGACTAACTGAAATGTGTGAGGATCAGGTGAAGTATGGCATGGGCGTGGAGAGCTACTGCCTGGTTCAAATCTGAGTTTCACTACTGTCTGGCTCATTTTCTCAACTGTAAAATGGGTATGACAATAGTTTGCCTGTGTGCACTTACCACATACTTTTGTTATGAGGAATAAATGAGTTAATAAACCTGAGGCATCTAGAACATTACTTGGTAGATGTCCAAACACTATATAAATATTCACAAAACACGTAAACAGAAGAGTCAGGGCTGGGACAAGAACAGGAGATTAAACCAGAATGGGAGGAAAAAACTAGTTGACCCTGGACTTGAACAGGGCATAAAGAACAAAAGCAAAGGCTTCCGGGACAATTGCCCTAAGCAAAGTTGAAATATTTATGTTTGAAGCACTTTTTTTTCTTAATCGGCTGCAGGCAGTCAAGTGTGAGGGTGTGTCTGCCTGAGTTAAAGCCCCGGGGTCTCAGTGGGTGGACACAGCTCTTCCCAGCCATGCACTCCACGGAGAATGCCATAGTGTCATTGTTAACAGCAAGTCCTGTTTCTTTTCTCTCTCTTTTTTTAATTTTTAAAGTTTATTTATTTATTTTGAGAGAGAGAGAGCGCACACAAGCAGGGGAGGGACAGAGAGGAGAGGCAGAATCCCAAGCAGGCTCCATGCCGTCAGCACAGAATCCGATGTGGGGCTCGATCTCACAAACTGGGAAATCACCTCCTGAGCCGAGATCAAGATTTGGACGCTGAACCGACTGCACTCCCCAGGTGCCCGTCAAGGCCTGTTTCGCAGCTTCCCAGACCTGGAGGCTGAGAAGAGTGGTTTTAAACCTCTCTGGGTAGGGGCGCCTGGGTGGCTCAGTCGGTTAAGCGTCTTACTTCAGCTCAGGTCATGATCTCATAGTTTGTGGGTTCGAGCCCCTGCGCTGACAGCTCAGACCCTGGAGCGTGCTTCGGATTCTCTGTATCCCTCTCTCTCTGCCCCTCCCTTGCTCACTCTCTGTCTCTCAAAATAAAAATAAACACATAAAAAAATTAACAAACCAATAAAACCTCTCTAGAGAGAGGCTGGGCTTGCTCAGGGGAAGCCCACTCCTCAAGGCTGGGCTGTGGCTTACAGAAAGGCATGGGGCTACTTCGTCAGTCAACTTACTGAGTCAATGGCAAACCGTGGTCGCTGCTTCTACTGTCTGACATTGGGGCACAGGCAGGAAGTAAAATACCCTGGTAGAGTTCCACTGGTCGAGCCAACTGTGCAAATTCCTGACAGGCAAATTGAGGCCCATTATCTGCAATTACACTCACCCAAATTCCATGCCAGAGAGACCCTGTGTTCCAGCAGTCAGTAATACAGCAGCTGCCGATCGGTATCAGATGCATCCAGGGAGCCAGGGAGCTTTGCAAGAATGGAGACCAAGCGGCCCTTGTGGGGTATTCCTGGCAGACCTAAATCTCCTCTGCTTATAACCTTCAAATGGCTCTCACTCCTCCAGGGATAAACGCTTCAGTTAGGCTTGTCATCATCCGGTCCATCCCTGTCTTCAACTTCCTTTCCCCTTTCTTCACTTAAGCCATGCTGAATTACTTGTTTGTCATGAATGACCTGATCCCTGATTCCCTTGTATTGCCCTTCATTAAGGTGCTTTCCCACGTGGGATTTAGTCCTCTGTCTGAAGTTACCTCCATCGCTAACTCTATGTCATCCTTGGCTTCCTCAGGCTGGATCTTACTCCTTTTCTCTGGGCTCACAGAACACAGCACATCTATGCTTGATTCATGTATTTCCCCCACTAGATTTGAGCTCTCTCGGGGCAAAGGCCACATCTTATTAGATTACCTCGGGACCCAACGCGATACCCAGCATGATGAGGCATCCCTTCAACGGATGTTGGCTGCATGAACCAATGCTGTCTTCCTTGCTTAAGCACTAATGAGATTGTTCTTTCATCTGGTTAAATCAAAGATTCCTCTTGTGATTGCTGCTCAAACCTACTTTAAACTCAACCAGTGGAAAACCCAAGGAGAACATTTCCTTGGTATCCTGAAGATAAATTCAACTCACCATGTGCCTTTCTATCTTTAATGCTGTTTAATCTAAGAGGGTTGAGGGGCGCCTGGGTGGCTCAGTTGGTTAAGTGTCCGGCTTCGGCTCAGGTCAAGATCTCATGGTTGATGGGTTCGAGCCCCGCATCGGGCTCTGGGCTGACAGCTAGCTCAGAGCCTGGAGCCTGCTTCAGATTCTGTGTCTCCCTCTTTCTCTGCCCCTCCCCAATTCATGCTCTGTCTCTCTCTCTCATGCTCTCAAAAATAAACATTAAAAAAATTTTTTAATGAGTCATATTAACCAACCAAGGCTCCCCTTCTTGATTATTTTAATGTGCATTAACTATATATAGTTATATATATATAACAAGCACATTAAACCCATAATTTCATGAATATTCTATAAGGAAAACTTAAACTTAGAATACAAAGAGTTCCTTTGCTGAAAAATTTAAGCAATAATCCATGTTATGAGGGTGAGACAAAGGTGTGAAGGGAGCACATAAATGAGTAAAATGTGAGAAACACTCATGGAACGAAAGGAACCGAGCCTGTTGGGTCCCAATTATTTTACTTATTAGCTGGGAGCCTGTGAACAAGGCACATAACCTCTGTGAGTCAGGCTCGCTCATTCTACAATGAAGAGAGAGAGTTGTAGTAGCTGGGTAGATACAGGTGCATGGGGGTGTCTATCACGGGACCTAGAAAGCTCCAGAATCAGCCTTTTTTTTTTTTTTTTTAAATCGCCTCCACTCTTGGGATGACTGGCTGGCTCAGTCAATGGAATATGTGACTCTTGATCTTGGTGGTATGAGTTGAAGCCGCATGTTGGGTATAGAGATTACTTAAAAATAAAATCTTAAAAGAAAGAAAGCTCACATCCACTCTCAGAGGACAAAAATAGGAGTCTCTTTAAAAGAAGTTGCCACCAGCTGAAAAGGGGGGACCAAAAGAGACATTTCATTAAATGGGATGAGCCAAGGTTGGCAACCCAATGGGAAGCTTCTTGGTGATTGCTTTGAAGGTTCAAGTATGCATTTGAACTTATTCTCTTGTACATGTTTGTTAAGACCCTGATCACATAACAAAAGTTGTCACACCTTATATAATGTTAAATATTCCATGACATCCTTGACCTCCAGGAGTTTTTAAACCTTTACACATTAAGCCAATGAGAGTCTGTCCTTTGCTGACCTTTACAATGTTCTTCCCCGACTCTTTTCCTTTGGCCAACTGGCCACTCATAGCCCAAGTCACAGCTCAGTTCTAGAGTTCTGTATTACCTTATGAACTACTTGCTCTTCCCCTTCGTTTTCACCTTCTATGCTAATACACACTTTCCCTGGTCCTCAGATTTTTTTGTCTTCACTTGAGTATTTTATTATACAGATTCTCCTTTCCAATAAGAAAGGAAGAGCACCTAAGTGCTTTAGCTAGCTTGTGCTGCAATAAGAAGATATCATTAACGAGGTGGCTTAAGCAACAGACATTTATTTTCTCACAGTTTTGAAGGCTGGAGGTCTAAGATCAAGGTGCCAGCATGGTCAGGTTCTGTGGAAATCTCTTTTCTTGAGTTGGAGATGGCTGCTTTCTCATTATGCCCTCACACGGAATGGGAGGGAAAGAGAGTATGAGCTCTCTGCTGTCTCTTCCTGTAAGGCACTTATCCCATGGTGAGGGCCCCATCCTCGTGACCTCATCTAACCCTAAATAGTTCCCAAAGACCCCATCTCCAAGACTACACACTGCAGGGTGGGGGGGTTAGGGCTTCAACATATACATTTGGTTGGGGGACTTAAACATTTAGTCCCTGACCTACCCAAGGGGTACAGAAGTGCTGATGCATAGGGGCACATGTACCCCAATGTTCATAGCAGCACTTTCAACAAGAGCCAAATCATGGAAAGAGCCAAAATGTCCATCAACTAGTGAATGGATAAAGAAGAGGTGGTATACATATCATGGAATACTACACTGCAATGAGAAAGAATGAAATCTGGCCATTTTGTAGCAAAGTGGATGGGCCTCAAGGGTGTCATGCTAAGCGAAATAAGTTAGGTGGAGAAGGACAGATACCATATGTTTTCACTCATGGGTCTAACAGGAGGAACCTAACGGAGGACCATGGGAAGGGGAACTGGGGGAAGAGTTAGGGAGAGGGCGTGAGGCATCTCATGAGCGACTCTTGGATACTGAAAACAAAGTGAGGGCTGAAGAGGGAGGGGGAAAGGGGAAGGAGGGTGATGGTCATGGAGGGGGACACTTGTGGGGAAGAGCACTGGGTGTTATATGGAAACCAACTTGGCAATAAGCTATTAAAAAAA
Source organism: Helogale parvula (assembly GCA_004023845.1). Taxonomy (NCBI): domain Eukaryota; kingdom Metazoa; phylum Chordata; class Mammalia; order Carnivora; family Herpestidae; genus Helogale; species Helogale parvula. Next base: position 149,219 of record PJEM01002630.1, on the reverse strand, counting down.
ACATTTAGTCCCTAACACTAAGTAAATGAGTAGATAACGAAAGTCGTCATCTTTTGCAGGAACTAGGAATCTATCATCTGTGTCCCAGCAGAACCCCACCCCCATCATCCAGAAGTTCTTCTTCCTTAGATCAGCAATTCTAAAACCAGGTAGTCATACGAGAAATGGGCCAAAAATATTGGTCCTCATACAGACTCAAGTATCTATCCTTGTTTTCTTCAGCCATTGTAAGTTCATAAAAGAGGAGCAAGATGTCCTAATGCATAAGTTCAGTGAGTTCTCTTCTTTGTTCTAGCTGGTTATCCTATGTGTAAATAGCTTATAATGAAGTCTTACAATGTGGCAGGCAAGTGCAGGGTGTCATATAACCTCATCCCATTTCTTAATAATTCCAAGAGTAGATTATTATTACACCCTGCTTTTAGGTGAGAAACTTAATTTGTTTATGAATAAGACTAAATACTTTTCACAGCATCAAATAACTAATAACTAGGGGAGTCCAGATTTGAGTACAAATCTGTCTGAATTCAAAGGCTCAGGGAGAATTTTGATGTATCTGGAACTCCCTCTTGTATTGCTTGTCCAAATATTCATTCACTGAAACAGCATTCACTGAGTTCCTACTGTATTCCAGGTTCTGTGTGGGCATTGGAAATATAGGAATAAATGAAACAGACCAAAAAAATCTCTGTCCTCTGACTTGCTTTCCAGTTATAGGAGCCAAATAATGAACATGAAAATATGTAAAATAAGTAGCATATCATAAAGTGATAAGTGAAAACTAGTGCAGGGGAGAGAGACAAAAATTACTGGGTTGGAGAAAGTCACCACTGAAAATATGTTGGTTGGATCTTCAACAAAATATTAGCAAATGCAATTCAATGATACACTAAAAGGATTATATACCATGATCAAGTGGATTTATTCCATGGATGCAAGGATGGTTCAACAACCACAGATCAATCAGTGTGACATACCAAAATAACAATTTGGAGGATAAAAAGTCATATGACCATCTCAATCCATGCAGAAAAAGTATTTGACAAAATTTAACATCCAATCATCATAACACACTCAACGAAGAGGGTTTGGAGGGAATAGACCTCAACATAACAAAGGCCATCCAGGACAAGCCCACAGCTATCATGCTCAGCAATGAAAATCTAAAAGCTTTTCCTCTAAGATCAGGATCAAGATAAGGATCCACGCGCTCAACAGCTTTACTCAACATAGTCCTGGAAATCTTAACGAGGGCAATTAGGCAAGAGAAAGAAATAAAATCATCCAAATTCAAAAGGAAGAAGTAAAACTGTGACTGTTTATAAAAGACTAATATTATCTATAGATAACCTTAACGATTAGACCGAAAACTGTTAAAATTAATAAATTAATTCAGTACAGTTGTAGGATATGAAATTAATATGCAGAAATCTCTCATGTGTCTCTACACCAATAATGAACTATTAGAGAATTTTAGCGGTGTCTGGGTGGCTCAGTCAATTAAGCATCTACTTTGGCTCAGGTCATGATATCACGATTCATGAGTTCAAGCCCCACATTGGGCTTGCTGATGTTAACGCAGAGCCTGCTTCAGATCCTCTGTCCCCCTCTTTCTTGGCCCTTTTCCTCAAAAATAGAAAAAAGGAAAAAAGAAAGATAAATTTTAAAAATATCGTTTATAAATTGCATCAAAAAGAATAAAATAGGGATAAATTTAAGGAGGCAAAAAGACACGTACACTGAAAACTATAAGGCATTGATGAAAAAATGGAAGAAGGCACTAATAAATGGAGAGGTACTCTGTACTTATAGTTTGGAAGAATTAATATTGTTAAAATGCCCAGGGCTCTGGGGTGGCTCAGTCTGTTAAACGTCTGACTTCGTCTCAGGTCAGGATCTCATGGTTCATGGGTTTGAGCCCCGCGCCAGGCTCTGTGCTGACAGCTCAGAGACTGGAGCCTGTCTTCAGATTCTGTGTCTCCCTCTCTTTCTGACCCTCCCCCGCTCATGCTGTCTCTCTCTCTCTCAAAAATAAACAATAAAAAAAAATTTAAAAAAAATGCCCATACTACCCAAGGCGATATGCAGATTCAATGCAATCTTTATCAAAATTCCAATGGCATTTTCACAGAAATAGAACAAATAGTCCTAAAGTTTGTATGGCACCACAAAAGACCCCAAATAGCAAAAGCAATCTTGAGAAAGAAGAACAAAGCTGGAGGCATCATTTCAAACTCTATCACAAAGCAATAGTAATCAACAGCATTGTATTGGCATAAAAACGTGCACCTAGATCAATGAAATAAATTACAGAGTCCAGAAATAAACCCATACATATACGGTCAATTCATTTACGACAAAGGAGCCAAGAGTATATACATACAATGGGAGAAAGAACAGTCTCTTCAATAAATGGTGTTGAGGGAACTGGACGGCCACAAGCCAAAGAATGAAAGTAGACACTATCTTGTAAGATCTGCAAAACTTAACTCAAAATGGATTATAGACTGAAATGTAAGACATGAAACCATAAAACACCCTGAAGAAAACATAGTCCGTGAGCTTCTTGACATTGTTCTTGGTAGTGATTTTTTTTTGGAGTTGATAGCAAAATAAAGAGATCAAAAGCAAAAATAAACAAGTAAGTTTACATCACTACATCCAACGCTCTCAACAAAATGAAAGGGCAACACAACCCACTGAATAGGAGAAAATAGTTGTAACTTATGTATCTGATAAGGGATTCATATCTGTAATATATGAAGAACTTGGGCAATTTAATAGCAAAAAGCCTCAAACATCCAATTTAAAAAATTGGCATTGAGGTGCAAGGGTGGCTTAGTTGTTTAAGCGTTCGGCTTCAACCCAGGTTATGATCTCACGGTTTGTGAGTTCGAGCCCTGCAGCGGGCTCTCTGCTGTCAGCATGGAACCTGCTTTGGGTCCTCTATCCTCTTCTCTCTCTCTGCCCCTTCTCTGTTCATGTGCTTTTTTTTCCCCTCTCTCTCTTTCTCCCTCTCTCAAAAATAACAAATTTTAAAAAAATAATTAAATTAAATTAAATTAAGTTAAAAATGGACAGAGGGGTGCCTGAATGGCTTAGTTGGTTAAGTGTCCAACTTTGGCTAAGTTCATGATCTCAAGGTTCATGAATTCAAGCCCCACATCAGACTCTGAGCTGGCAGCACAGAAACAGGATTCTTAGGACTCTCTCTCTCTCTCTCTCTCTTCTGTGCTCTCTCTGTCTCTCAAAAACCAATAAATAAACTTAAAAAAAAGAAAAAATGGGCAGAGGATTTGAATATACATTTTTTCCAAAGAAGATAAACAGATAGCCAAAAAACAAATGAAATCATGTTCAACATCACTAATTATCAGGGAAATGCAAACCAAAACCACAATGAGATATCCCCTTACATTTGTTGGAATGGCTATTATCAAACAGACAAGAAAACACAAGTGATGGCAAGGATGTAGAGAAACAGGAACCCTCACGCACTGTTGGAGAGAATGTAAACTGGTGTTGCTGTTATGGAAAACGTTATGGAGTTTCCTCACGAAAATGAAAAATAGAACTGCCATGTGATCTAGAAGTTCACATCTTAAAAAAATTTTTTTTAATGTTTATTTTTGAGAGAGAGGGAGAGAGAGAGAGAGCGTGAGCAGGGTTAGGGCAGAGAAAGACGGAGACACAGAATCCGTAGCAGGCTCCAGGTGTGAGGTGTCAGGTTGACCCTGATATGGGGCTCAAACTCACGAGTCATGAGATGATGACCTGAGCTGAAGTTGGATGCTCAACCGACTGAGTCACCTGAGTGCCCTTAGTAGCTCATTTCTTTATGCAAAGGAAAAGAAAACACTAATTTACAGAGATGTGCATTCCTATGTTCATTGCAGCATTGCGTACAATAGCCAAGATATAAAAATAACCTGAATGTTCATCGATGAATGGATGGATAGAATGATATATATACAATGGAATATTATTTAGCCATGAAGAAGAATGAGATCTTGCCATTCACAACAACATAGACAGAGCTGGAGGGCATTTTGCTAAGTGAAGTAAGTCAGACAGAGAAATACAAACACCATATAATCTCACTTATATGTGGAATCTAAACAAGACAGGAAAAAACAAAACAAAATAACAACAAAGCTCATAAATCTAGAGAACACATTGGTGGTTGCCAAAGGGGGGGAATGCGGGTTGGCAAAATGGGTGGAGGAAGTCAACAGGTGCAGACCTCCAGTTATAAGATAAATAAGTCATGGGGGTAGAAGGTACAGCATAGCGGCCATACTTAATACTGTATTGCATGTTTGAAAGTTGCTAAGAGAGTAGATTTTAGAAGTTCCCATCACAAGAAAAAAACATTCCGTAACTATATACAGTCACGATGTTAACTAGGCCTACTGTATCGATCCTTGCACAACATATACAAATATTGAATCATGTTGTACACCTGGAATTAATAATGTGTGTCAATTATACCTCAATTAATAAAGAAAAAAAAGAAACTACCTCCGTCAGAAAAGTCCTTATTGAGGAGATAGTTAAGCAAACACATGAAAATGGTTAAGTTCTATCAGACTGTCACTAACTCTGAGGCCCCAAAGACTCAAGGCAGAAGGATTTTCTTTGAAAAGTCATTGTGGACTTTGTCCTTTTGCAAGTACACTCAAATGGACGGAAGCAAAAAGTGGGGCTTTATTAGCGCAGGGAATTGAAAAGTCCAGGCCAGCCGGGAGTCAGGCATCAAACAATATTGTTAGGACAACCTTCCTTATTTTGTATTTATTTTACTCCATTTGGGCTGCTCTAACAAAACCCACTACAAAGTGCATAGCTTAAACAGCAAACCCTTCTTTCTCATGGTTCTGCAGGCTGAGAGTCTGAGCGCAAATTGTCAGCTGTGTCTGATGTGAGCCCATTTCCTGGTTCATAGATGGCTATCTCCCTGCTGTGTTCTCACATGGCGGAGGGAGAGAGAGAGTTCTCTGGGGTCCCTCTTAAAAGGGCATTCATTTTGTCCATGAAGTCCCCACATCATGGCCGTATCAGCTCCCAAATTCTCTGCCTCCTAAAATCATCATATTGTGGGGCTGGGATTTCCACATGTGAATTTGGGTGGCGGTGGAACACAAACATTCAGTCTATTCACTAACTCTGCTTTCTCCTCTGCGGTGACTTTCTCCTTCAGCTCCTCACAAAGGTAATATGGCCACCAACAACCCTAGGCCAGCATCCCGTCCAGTTCAAACCAGAAAGGAAAGAGACTGTCCCTCCACCTCTGGTCCAAGCAAACGTCTCATTGCATCTCATTGGGCTGTGTGCTTATCTGGACGCTTCACTGAGGTTGGAAAGGAGACACACAGCTCTGATTGGCTGGGTCTGTTCACCGGCTTCCCCTCAAGTCAGAGGGAGAGTCAGCCCACCAGCAGCAGGGGAGGGTGGGGCCCAGAGGAAATTTAGGGTGTTGCCGGAAGGAAGTGAAAGGAGTGGAGAAAGCAACTAGTATTCACTCTATTTCTAATCTAAAGCCAGTTCCTTTTATCCCATTGTAGGCAATGTTGATTTATTCAGTGTGGTCCATGCCCTAGGGATGGTTGAGCATAGATTTCTTCCTAACAGATGATTTGCAGACAGACTGTTCAGTGGGACTGGAGTCTCCTGTCACCACATAGAACTTGTGGACACCATAGTCATGGGCACTCAGCCCCTAGAGAATGGCTAGATATGTGGTTTTGGCCCGTGACCTGTGTGTTTGCTCTGTGAGCTTCAGTGAGCCACATCACAGTGCCTGACACCACCTGACAGAAGTTCAAGGTGTGGATTGACTGAAGTATAGTTGACACACCATGTTACCGGGGTTTCAGGTGTATATCATAGCGATTCCGCAAGTCTATGTGTTTCGTGGGGCTCATCGCAGCATACCTACCACCTGTCACTGTAAGGACACAGGTTTGAGACAATAGAAGGGCACACATTGCCCAAGGCAAGAGGGACCACCCTTGTAATATGCTTAACATTCCTAAGGGCAGGCCTAGAAATAGAAGCTAAGGCTAGTTACACCCTATGTGAGGGTCCTAAGTCTACTCTGATTGGTTAACACTCTAAATGTTGTAATTGGATAAATCTGTCAATACTGTATAATAATGATTGGATCACTGTACCTATGTCACAATTTCCTGTAACTCCCCCTTCCCAAACTCATAAAAGCCCTACCACACCTTTGTTTGGGGCTCTCAGCATGGATCCACCACACCGGTAAAGTCTGTGAGCCCGAGTTTAGGCCCCGGCAAGCCTAAACCCGTAATAAAGCCCTTTGCTTTTGCATGCGTGACTCCGGTCTCCCTGGCGGTTTCTGGTTTTGGGGGACGATAAAGAAATCTTGGGTATTAAATCACCATCCACTGCTGTCACTGTACTATACTATTGACTATGTTTTCTGCAAGGAGATCATGGCTTCTAGAGTCTCATTGCATTCATTCCGACACCTTAGCCAATGGGCTTGACAACACGCTGAGGGCACAGTCTTAAATTCTGAAAAGGGACTCCCGCTACATCAGAACCTCACTATTTCCCTAGGAAGTGTGATGCTTGAGCTTTGGTGCTAGATGGTCCTGGAGCTGGATGTGGACCCCAACACTTATTGTGGTGGGAGCCTGGGCAAGTCATGTGACTTCCTGAGCCTTGGTTTGCTCATTTGCATAATGAGGGTCATAATGAGCCCTGTATAAAGAAGCAGCTCACAGTGGGGGAGAGGGGGCTTGGAAAATTTTGTTCTTTTTCTCTACTTCCTTGCCCTCTTTTTCCATGAGGCCATTATCAGGCTCCCCTGGAGTCCATGTTATGCAACTTGCAGATAAACCTGCCAAATAAAAAGAAAAGAAAAGAAAGGGATGGGCAAGTGAGCCTCTGGGGGCAGAACTAGGAGCTGTGCTATTGAGTGGAAAACCATAGGCTTTGGAATTAGACAGTATTTTGAATCCAGAAGGCCCTGGGGAAATTATTTAGTATCCTGGAATTGTTTTTCCCCTCTCCACAATGGGAAGAGCACTTACTGCTAGTTATGATTACTGCCAGGGTTCATTGAAATCATGTATGTTAAGGAAACTGGCAAATGGGAATCTTCAGTGAATCTTAGTCCTGTTCATTTCTGAAAGTAACTAACGCCCGAATGAAGTTTCCTCGGCAATCAGAAACTCATGTGAAAATGCCCAGAGAGGATTATCTGTTTTTCTGGAGGCCGGAATGTCCAGAACTCTGCCGGATTCTCCTCCCTTTTGGCTTGTGCAATGTTTTCTCTTCTGTTAGAGGCTGGGCAAAGGAAATTACAAGTTAATCAACAAAGGTGTGCTGACAGTCACGAGAAGCGAGTGCTACGTGTTAGGGGAGGGAAGCCGAATAAGTAAAAGATATGAGCCTTGCGCTTGAGAAGCTTCTGACCTAATGGGGAGAAATAAACACGCAGAAGAGGCTACTTAAAACACTCATGAGCAAACTCATAGCCTGTCGGCCGAGCGCCAAGGTTGAGCATGAAGGTATGACCTGGGCAGGGTGTGAAAAGTCAGGGAGGTTTCTAAGCGCAGAGATTGGCAGCCAGAAGAGGCCCCAGCAAAAGCCCAGAGGTAGAATGAAATCTGCACACGGCACAGTGGCCTCCCTGACTTGGGCATTGCATGGGGGGGATTGAGATAAGAAGTCAAGAGACTCCCTTGGGCAATTAAATGAGGGCAATCACAAGTCCGTGTTATTGCCTGTTACCAGCTTTGGTAACAACAACAAATCCAAACAGTCTCCCCAGACTGACAGGTTGGAAGGAGAGTTAGAATCTTCATCCATACAAGCCCAAGGACTATCCCTGTTACCGTGAGTCTGAATTTTCTGGCAACTCTTCCTCAGTGTAGGGTTGCATTGAACCAAATCTGGAGGTCCATCAGGTGCCACATGTCAGCATAGATTAAGTCACAAGTCACGATGCTACCTCTTACTGGGTCTTAGGTCACTGGGTCTTCCCGTTGCACAGCTAAGAACAGAGGACACTGACGGCGAAGCGTCTGCTTCCGGACACCGACCTGCAGTTTCAGTCTCCCAAGCATACCTTAGCTTCTGAACAAAACCTTCCTCTGTGTTCTTCTCTATTGCTGCGTGACATCAGGGCATGGCTCTGTCTCTTATCTGCTGGGTGGAATTTAGCCAACTAAATAAAAGGATGATGCTAATAGTGGTGATTCCCTCTTCTGATTGCTGGGAGGTAATTCACTTAAAAGGTGGAGACAGTATCCGGCACACAGGAATCACTTACTAAACAGTAACTCTTGTTATCTTGAACTAGTTTGAGATTTGGTGAAATTGGGTTACTACTTTTCTCTAGAGCACAAAGGGTGGATTTATACGGCCCAGAATGGGTGGAGCTTAGGTTCAATCCAGATGTGATTCTAGCATGGTGGGATGGAGACCTTTCCACCTTGAACCTGCTGGTAATTTGGGTGGTTTCATACACTCTTCAGTAGAAGTTTCATGGAGACACTCAGTGCAACAGAGGCCTATGGGTACGTCTTTTTTTTTTTTTAGTATTCAAAGTGCAGTTCCTAAGTAAATTGTTTTCGTTTCTTGAGATGTCAAACTAAAGTTAAAAGAGATATAGAGCCCTGTCATCAAAGTCTTGGTGTCTTACCCAGCTCCTTTATGCTCTAGGCCAGTTTGGAAGAACTTATAGATTAAAAGAAACCCTGCTTCCCCGAAGACTTGTTGAGAAAGAGAGCTGGGTGGGTGAGCACAATGAATGTAGTGACAATGGGGACGTTCTTTATACAGAAAATGGCATCATGCAGCCTCTCTTGGTAGGAGGTTTCAAAACAAACTGCCTAGGAAGCATGGCTAGTTATTTGGATGGCAGATTGCATTTCTCCTCTGGATCACACCCTCTCTGGACCACAGGTAACACCTGGTAGTATCTGGATTCTCAAGGCTCTGGTCTGAGAGGGTGGAGTCGAATAGCCCGGGGTTAGGAGTGAAGATTCAAGAATTCTGGTCACACTCAATTGCTTGCCCGTGGGCATGTCACGTCATCTCCCAGTCTCAGCTTTGATGGGTTCCAACTGACGTGTTCTGAATTCCCTCCAAGTCCTAGTATCTTTAAAAAAATTTTTTTTAAAGTAATCTCTACACCCAATGAGGGGCTCGAGCTCACAACCCCAAGATCAAGAGTTGCATGTCCCATCACCTGAGCCAGCTAGATGCCCCCATGTCCTGGTGTTTCAAAAGTCAATAAATGTGTAACTTGGTTCCTAGCTGAAGAATATGGTCTTAATGGGCTCAGGCAATGGTGAAAGGAATTTGCCTCCATCTGTTATGTACTTTCTCTGGCTTTCTAGAAGGGTCAGAGGAAGGACCTCAGTCAGATTAATAATGAGGATGAGCACATACACCACTAGGTCCAGGACGCAGAGTCTGGTGTTTAAAGCCTTAGAGGGACTGCCCTCCATGGCCTCGATCGCCCCCGCCCCCATGGTCTGATTCCTCCTGGTTGGGAGGAATAATTTTTCCCCCCTAGCTGAGATTGCTCTTCTGTATTCAGAGCCGGCTTTATGTCCCCGTCATTACAGAGAGGTTTCCCTCTGTTTTCAGACACACAGCTGGGGCAGCGCACTGTCTCCTTCCACTTGTGACTGTGGATGGCTGTGTCAGAACAAGTCAAGTCATGGGGAAGGCATGAGCTTTCCTACATGCTCCCCAGACAGGTCTGTTTTCTCTGCAACTCATCTCTGTCACTTGCCAAACTCTCAAAACAGACATGTCTCTCAAACTCGCAAGGCTGTTTGCTCCCAAATGAAATACTTGCTTTGAGTGCGTTCATAAAATTGAGAGAAGGCTGCATCGGAGAGAAACTACCCATTGAGTGGTGAGAACTGACCACCCAGAATATTACATTTCTAGCACATGTTTTAAAAAAGTAAGCTCCACACCCAGTGTGGAGCTTGAACTTACGACCTCAAGATCAAGAGTTGCATGCTCCACAGACTGAGCCAGCCAGACACCCCTCTGGCACATTTTTTGAGCCTTGCATCACTTTCTGAGTTTTATAACATTTCTGGATGGTAGGTGTTATTAAGCCCATTTAACAGATGAGGAAAATGAAGTGGGAGAGACTAAGTTTTGCCCAAAGTCACATAACAAATTAAGGAGTGAATCTGTGGACCTAAATCCATGTCTTTGGATCCTGAGTTCAGTGTTCTAACCACAAGGAGAGCAGAACCAGGAAGTTGATTCAAATCCACATTCCCACATCAGCAGGAAGAATTCTGTGAACATTTCTTGGTCACGGATCTCATGACTCATAGGTCCGATTTGTTTGCCAATATCATTTTTATGGTGGTTTAGTCATTTTCCTGACACTGGATGTCTCATGCAGAACAAAATTAAGTAGATAAGATTTTGAGGCTACTCATAAAACGTTTACATTCCAGAGAAACAATTTGAATGAGAGAACATTTTATATTTTTTGTTTAAAGTGACTGCAGAATAAGGGGCAGGAACCTAAAAACAAACAAACAAACATTCTTAGAGGAAAATTGTTCCACTAAGGGAAGTTCGAGTCACCAATACGTTCTTCCGTTCAATACACGTTAACTAAGCATCTATTATGTGTCAAGCTCTGTTCTAGCCACTGAGGACGTAATCATAAGACTTAGTTCCCACCATCCAGAAACTGGTAGTTTCACGGGGGATCTAGAAATCTCAAGAAGCACTAGGGTGTGAAAAAGGCTCCAGGAGACATGTATATATGAAGTTCTGTGGTCACTGAGACTGGGAAGGTCTGACAGAGGAGGTGGTATTTTACCTGCATTAATAGGACTCATAAAATTGGGCCAAATAAATAAGGAGAGGGAGCAACCATTTCAGAAAATCGTCACCAACCTTAGCACCCTACCACCCAGATAATTACTTCCAATGTACCAGACACTGTCGGTCATAAGCATTCTGTAGATAGGGAACCTGGGTGGCTCAGTTAGTTAAGCATCTGACTTCAGCTCAGGTCATGATCCTATGGTTCGTGAGTTCCAACCCCGGGTCGGGTTCTGTGCTGACAGCTCAGAGCCTGGAGCTTCAGATTCTGTGTGTGTGTCTCTCTCTGCCCCTCCCTTGCTCGCACTCTGTGTTTGTCTGTCTCTCTCTCAAAAATAAATAACATTTAAAAATCTATTAAAAAAACATTCTGTGGACATTAACTCATCTGATCTTCCCAATCAACCACAAAAAGGTTCTGTAATTACATCCATTTTTCAGATAAAGAAAATGGACAGAGATTAAGTGACTTAGTGAAAGTCACCCAGCTAGAAAGTGGCAGAGTCAGGGTTTGAACCTGGGCTCATTTGACTCTGGAGAGCATGCGGTTGACCATGGAGGGGCCAACAACGGAAAGAACACTTGGGATAGAGATGAGAAGGTGTGCGTGGGTGTTTGTGCGCAGAAGTGGATGCGTTTCAGCATGCCAGGAGCAGAGCACACAATTCTTGCCCTCCGCACTCACTTCCTGCACCCCTTCCTACAGTTTCTCATCATTCTTTCATGTGATGACATTTTTTAAAGTTTATTTATTTATGTTGAGAGAAACAAAGACAATGCAAGCAAGGGAGGGAAGGAGAGACAGAATCCCAAGCAGGCTTTGTGCCACCAGCGGCAGAGCCCAACACGGGGCTCAAACCCACAAACCGTGAGATCATAACCTGAGTGGAAATCAAGAGTAGGCGGTTAACTGACTGAGTCACCTGGGAGTCCCTTCAACGCAGCACCATTTTAAATTCATGGAGCAAGTGTTTAAACCACCAATGATGCAGTTTTAAGCTGCGAATCTGCAAAAATGCTAGACTATCACAGACCCATTTTCATTCTTTTCTTCTGACTCTGCTTAGTGCCCAGACCTCACTCTCTGCCATTTTCTGGGAGGGATGAGTTTGTTTCTGATGCTGACTTCTGTCCTCCTCGTCCTGAGAAACCATCAGAACTGTAGCTCATGTTCACAGCTATCGAAGAAGAAAAGTAATTTTGACATTCTGCTTCTTTCTCTGGGTCTTTGCTTTTTTATAGAATTAGATGTGCATCTTGCTTTCTCTCTCTCTCTTTTTAATGATTTTGTCAGATCTTTGATGCTTTTGTGAAGATGAAAAGAAAAGTTATCCAGCATCCTTAGTTATTTTCTGCCAAAGGGTTGGTCCACATGATGACTCCCTCGGTTTTGGGAATCCTCAAGTTCCAAGGCCCATCCAACGTTCACAATGACTCTATGAAGCAGATGTTGTGAATCTGATTTTTTCCAATGAGGCAAGTGAGATTCAGGGAGTTTAAGTAACTTACAAAAGGTCACACCGCTAATACACATTGGGGCCAAGATTCCCATCCAGGTTTCCTTTCCTACTGGTCCCTCTATGTTCTCAGGTTCACCGCCCGCTAGGTGTCTGACCCATTACATTTCTTCATTCATTAATGAAGATGATAAATGAGTCTACCTCCAAGAGCCATGCAGATGAACTGAGTTAACACGTGTGAAGACCCACAGCTATGTCTCGCACACAGAAGGAACTTCATAAATGCTTGCAGTTATTATAATTCTGTAGGGAACCCAGGCCTGTCTAGAAGCTGGAAGTTTATGACTTACTTAAAGTAGACTATTTACCAACCATTTTCTCTCTCTCTCTCTCTTATTCATTTATTCACCATTGGTGGGCACTCTAGTGTCTAAGGTCTCTCATACAGTGTACATGTAGGCCTTCTAGAGCTTTGGGCCAAGGTCATGGGTGTTTCCCCACAGTGGACTCCTATTTTCCAAAGGGAGGGGCTACTTCCCTTCTGGTCGTGAGGACAAGCAAGGAAAAGCCAGTCTCAGTAAATGTTTTGTAATGACAGCATCTGTTGATCTCCTTCCCTATTTTCTTCTCCTGTTTCTGAACCTGTTTCTTCAGCCTTTCTTCACAGTGGACACAATGAAAATAGGCAGTTGCAGTCGTGAAGGTTCAGCCACCACACCTTCTCTCTCAGATGATAAGAGTCCTACAGCATATAAATTAATTCTTTTTAAAATAGCTCTAGCAACCCTTTCAGAGACTGCCAAGCCCTCTCTGAAAGAAGAGAGGCAACACCCAGGAGAGCCAGAGAATCATCCTAAAGTGAATAGATGACTAACCACAAATATCCACAGAGTCCTTACCAGAGTGCTGGCATCGTGGAGGGTGGGAAGGAGACTAAGACATAGTCTTGAGACTAGGTGAAGGGCACTAAGGTCATAAATCATCATTTTATTAAATGGTAGAGGATCGTCATAAGGCAGTCTTCAGGTTCAAGGTGAATTGAACAGCTACCTGGTCTGGATGCAAGGAATTCAGAGGGAAGGAAAGAGGGAAGGGGTGTGTGTGTGTGTGTGTGTGTGTGTGTGTGTGTGTGTGTTTTCTGATGGGTGTTAGGGTCTTGCTTGGGAGGCAAGTTGAGTGAGAACACTGCCTATGGGATGAGGAAGAGGGCAAAAGTGCGTCCAGAGGTCCAGGAAAATGGAGAAGGACTAGAAGTTATATATTCAGTTAAAGTACAAAAATTATAGAGGAGGAGTCAAGGTCATACGTAGATATTTAATTAGAAGTGTGGCTTAAGGCAACACATATGAAATCAAGTGGTATCTACTCCATTTTGGTTCATTTAAAGTCAGTAGACTTGTTCATATACCACATAGTTTTTGATTAAACTATTCCTGGATTTGCAAGTACTTTTTGTAATAAACACCTAGAGATTGTAATAATCACCTTGCCCTTGAGAATAGGAACATGAAAGATCTCCTCATTCAGAGACCTACTAGATCATGAAAACAAAAGGGTCAGATCCTAGTCACTCAAAAGAAACAGAACCTCACCTCTTTTGTTCTGGACCCCGAATTCTGGGTGGAGTACAACTTGTTTTTGTTCTTGTACTATTTTCTTTGGATCTTCATTCCCTTACATGTGATCTTGCCCCTGACCTTTGATCTTGGGTAAAATGAACCATAAAGATGGGGTTGAAGAAAGTGTTTAAGACCTAAGACCAAGAATAAGGTTGATGCCATAGGGTTCCTGGTACACAATGCAGAAATGGGCACGGTCTCATCAAAGTGTCAACTGGGCTAAACCATCTGTGAGTGTAAAACGGCATAAAACGGCACGGATATATTTATTATTTTATTTTATTATTATTTTTAAATGGTCACAGATTCCTTTTTTTTTAACTTTATTTTGAGAGAGAGAGAGAGAGATAGAGAGAGAGAGCATGGGCAGGGTAGGGGCAGAGAGAGATTCCCAAGGAGGCTTTGTGCCATCAGCATGGAGCCCGACATGGGGCCCAATTTCACCCATGACCATGAGATCATGACTTGAGCTGAAACCAAGAGTCAGATGCTTACCCAACTGAGCCACTCAGACACCCCTGATATATTTATTATTTTAACATTTTATCGAGATGCAAGTTCATTGAAGTTTTAAATGCTAACAATTTCACCACTCGCTTTATGTTTAGGTATCAACTTGTATAAACCATAAAGTTGTTGCAGATCTAGTTGCTGTTAATCTTAATGTCCCTGGTTGACCGGCCATGAGGTGTATCCAAGACACTTCTTTCCTGTGTTACTTTGAGAGAAAGGATGAGGGAACAAAAATAGCAGGATGAGCAATGGAAAAAAGAGGGAGTGGGGTTTCACCCTGGGTCCCCAAGAGACAGCAACGAAAAAACAACACAAAACAAATGAGAAATCCAGAAAGTCATTGAAAGGAGCCGGAAATGGCTCAGGAAAGGCAAAAGAAAGCAAAGGGCAAGAAGGAGGAAATAGATAGAGACTGAGAGCCCCAGGCGTGGGCACTAGAGAGACTGGGATAGTCCCAGTTGGAGACGGAGATGTTTTCCAGAAAAATGAAAGCCTGTCACCGCTGGAAACGAAAAGCAAGTTGGAAGCAGAGAGCATGATGGGATGACAGCTCTGCCGGGGTCCACGTGAGAGACGCCAGCCGAGCTGCAACTGAGTGGGAGCTGAGAAGGAAAACGTTCCTTCCACCTGGACACATGCATGCTCGGGGGCCCAGAAATGATCCCAACGCAGATCCCTCAAAAACACAAACCGGTATGTGGAAGTGCATTTGCAACGATTTACTAGGTGTTCAGGATTGCAGCTGGATTGAGCTGGGGTCCCTGCAGATTCACAGGAAGCAAGCCTCCGACCACACAGAGGGGGATGGACACTGGTTGAGCAGCACAGCAATGTTGCAAAAAGGGTGCTATTTTCTCCATTTTACCGGTGAGCCAAGGCATGGAGCATGAAGTGACAGTGCATTATTCATTCACACCCAGGGTCACACGGATGAGAAGTGCGAAGCTGAGATTCAAACCCCAGCCTTTCTGGGCCCCAGTCTCACCACTTACCTCATGCTGGGCATTGTTTCATATTTGGAAATCTCACCTAGGGCCAAGTTTTTTTATATATTTTCTCTGAGCTATAACAGGATCCAGCCATGAGTTTAAGTGTCAGCGTATCAGCATTTCAAAAACCTGCCACTTCACATGACCCTAACACCTAGAGCTAAAATTGGACAGGATCTCAGAGCCCAGACGGTTTTTTTCCTTTTGGGGGTGGGGGTGGGGCAGGGAGCACTGAGTGGGTGGAGTCCGGATTTGGTAATATGTCCTTAACTGGCCCTTGGGCTTGACTCATATTCTTTCCTTATAGTCATAGTCTTGATTAAGAAATGAAGACCCCAGGGGGTGCCTGGGTGGCTCAGTCAGTTGAAAGTCCGATTTCAGCTCTGCTCACGATCTCTCAGTTCATGAGTTCGAGCCCCGCGTTGGGCTCTCTGCTGTCCGCGCAGAACTCACTTCGACCTATGTACCCTGCCCCCCGCCCATCCCCTACTCATGCTCTCTCTCCCTCTCTCTCTCAAAATAAAGTAAAAGTTTAAAAAAAAAAGAGAGAGAGAGGAAAGGAATTAAGACCCCAGAAGAGAAAATACAAAAATAAGGATTTCCCTACTGTTATCTGAAGGAATGAGGTAATACAATTACTTTATATCTTTAAAACACTTTATTTGGTCTTATGCCTTGAATTATTTGAAAGTGGAAACATTTTAAAATAGAAATATCAACTGCTTAGGGGAAGAACAGGAACATTCATTGTAAGCTTGTTAAGTATGGGGTGATTTTTAATCTATATTGTTTCATTTACTTCTGGGAAGAAAGTATGCTCACTTTATAGATGATGAAATTGGGGTTCAGAGATGTGACAACAATAGTAAGTGGAAGAGTCTGGATTTGAACCCAAAACACCTGAATGTTAGGTAGGTGTCATATCAAGCTTTAGGAAGGAAGTCAGAGGACTTCGGGAGGGAAACCTTTAAAGAGTAGGTTCTAAGGAACCTAGAACCGTATCAGGAACATGGTAAGCCTTTTAGAAGCGTTAACTCCCATGACTGGTGCTGTTATCATCAGAAGGCCAGCCGTAAGACCTCCTTTAGAAGAGAATCTCTGATACAGTCACTTCTCAACCACATCCGGAGACGGCGATCATTAGTCTGATGATACCACTCGCATGCGACATTTACAGAGTGATTCAGGCTTTCTAAGTCTCCCACTTTTCCATTCTTAGGGTGAAAGGGCTGTCACATGGGTTTCCAGAAAGCTTTCATAGTTCACACCTAGAAGGAAAGATACAAGGAGTTTTTTTTAATGGTTATTTATTTATTTATTTTCGAGAGAGAGAGAGAGAGAGAGCGAGCGAGCAGGGGAGGGGCAGAGAGAGAGGGAGACACAGAATCCAAAGCAGGCTCCAGGCTCTGAGTTGTCTGCGCAGAGCTCAACGTGGGGCTCGAACCCACGAACCGTGGGATCATGACCTGAGCTGAAATTGGACTCTAAACCGACTGAGCCCCCTAGGTGCCCCGATACAGGGATTGTCTGACCTCAGACTGTTGGTGGTGGTTTCAACAAGGCAAACTCAGGCCCTTCTTGCCATGAACAGAAAACCATCGTGGGTCAGAGATAAGAGACACACTCTTCAAGATGGTGGAGAAGGGCTTGCCTGGAGCTCTGTCCCCCTGAAATGTTCCCGGGGCTGACGGAGGGGATCGCATGAGCTCCACACTGAAGGCAAACCTAATTCAGATAAGGCGACCAGAATGGTCGATATTTAAGGACTGTGGAATGGGATTGAAATTATCCCTCTGTTTTTGCCTTTAAAACTTGCTCCTCATGAGCTACTGCTAGATTGCTGATCAATTTCTCAGGCATTAGAAAAAGAGTTACATTTTGGGCAGAGCGCTCCCCCACCCCACCCCACGTCCCTCTCTGGGCCCTTGTTGGAGCTGATTTCTGCCTTCTCTGCCTGAGCTCTGCCTGCCGCTTCTCAGGGCTTCCCTCAGCATTATTCCCCCCAAAGACCGGCAAACTGCCTCCCCCACGTCTCGCTGTCTCCACTCGGGGTGAAGTACCCTGTCTCTGAGCTGGGTGAGACCCCGGGCATACCGCTCTACCCACATCATAGCTTGTGTCACTCTGAATTGATCTTATTCTGCACTGAACGTATCTGGCAAGAGTCCGAATCTCCACGCAGACAGGAGCACCTAGGTCTTCGGTCCTTCGTCAACCTGGTGACGGGTGTGCAGTAAACCTTCAGGACTGACAATGTGGCCGGAACCTCGTCCAGAACAGTGAGCCCGCCGCGGTCAGCCGTGTAGATGGGAGCTGGGATCACATGTCTAAAAAACAACCGATCTTCACTTGTGTTTTGAGTACCCTCTGGTTGCCAAATCTTGTTTTGAGAGGCAAAAAGATACCTTGAAAGGCCAGTCTAAAAAATCTAGGTATAGAGATGACACAGGACCACAGAAGACAAGGGTGAAAGCCTGGGTGATGCTTTTCATTCTCCCCAGAAGGTAGACTTCCCTGGGCCCCCCTGATGTCATCTCGGTTCATTTGCTGTCCCTTTAGAGCAGCAGCCGGAAATGGAGATCGATCCCGGTCCAGCCCCAGCACGGCTCTAGCTGATCTTCCTTCCAGGCGAAGCTGGGAGCCAAGCCTGGTACAGGCTGCGGTATGCAGGATTTGAACTTTCCTGGCACTTGCATGAAACAGTGTGATCCAACTGGTAGCAGAAATTCCATGTTTGTGTAGGACAACATCTGCAGATTTTATCTTCGGTACAGCCCAGATACAGTCACACTTGGTATTTAAAGAATGACGTGAAGCAACCGCAGAAAGAGATAAAATGGCAAGTACTCTCTGCCCAGAGCCTAGGTAGCCCTTTCAAACATGAATAGGCTGCATAACTAGAAAAGGAAATAGGAAAGATTGGGGGTGGAGGGAGGGAGGAGGAGGGCAGAGATAGGAGGATTTATCTCTCAGAGCTGGCATACGTACAGTCATCCGTCCTGTGTCAGCTTTGGAGTGGCGGGAACACGAACCATCTAGAGCTAGAAAGATGTGGACTCCTTCCTGGTGCTGGCATGTGCAGAATGATGTAGGCACGAAGTTATTTGGTGCAACATTGCTAATAAAGCAAAAGTTGGAAACGACCCAATATCCATCCGCGGAGGGCTGGTTAATTCACTTTATGGTATGTCCATACAATGGAATGCTGTGCTCTGTAAGAGGAAAAGAATGAGGAAGCGCTTAATGTGGTGGATGAAAAGATCTACAAGATATATTGCTCTGTGGAAAAAGCAAAACACAGGGCTGGAGGCACAGTACCCCATGTTTTGTGTAAAAATGGAGGAAAAATAAGAATATATATTCCTTTTTTAAGGTTTTTTTTTTTTTTGGTTTTTTTTTTTTTTTTTTGAGAGAGAGAGAGCATGAGCTGGGGAGGGGCAGAAAGAGAGGGAAAGAGAGAATCCCAAGGAGGCTCTGCAAGATCAACACAGAGTCCCACGTGGGGCTTGAACCCACCCACCATGAGATCAGGACCTGAGCTAAAGTCAAGAGTCAGGAGCCCAAATGACTGAGCCATCCAAACGCCCCAGAATATATATTCTTACCTACTGTTACATGCATAAAGAAATGATAAAAGTATAAAACAAGGAACAGAAGGTGGCAGTTACCTGTGTGTGTGACGAAGAAGACAAAAGAGGGTGAGAGCTGAATATTTGGGGGTTGGGGGTACGGGAGACTTTATTGTATACCTCGGGATTTTTTGAAAATTTATTTTATACCTCGGGATTGTATTATCTATCTATAAATTAAAGCAATCAAACAAACAAAAAGTCACACAAACAAGCATCATGGCTCAGCTGATCCTAGGAATTGACCTATCTTCTTCCAGTCTCAACTTTGCCATCCGGGAAATGGGGATATTTCTATTGCCTGGTAGGTCACTGAACAGAAGAAAGCCCTAAGTGCACATCCTGGAGGGGTGATTTTGCTTCCCTGTGAAAGTGCCAGTGTCTCCCTGGATGGGGCGGGACCGTGATTCACTGGCTTGGGATTTCTCAAGAAACATCTTTAGGAACGTTATGCTGTTTGCCTTCTCATGACCTTACCTGAGTCCCGCGTCCATAGTAAAAAATGTCCAGTGCCCTTAAGAGTTCAGTAGCCTCTGGACACTCTTCTTTGAAGTGAGGCAGCCTCTTCAAACTTCTGCTTTGTTTTCCCCTTGGTTGATTTCTTCCAAATGGGCTCCTCTGGTGCCGGGGGTCACCTCCTGCCCAGCCTCCTGGAGAGCAGATGCAGGCCTGGGATTAACTGCCTGGCGGAGTTCTGAGCCTTTGGGAGGATTCAGGTTCACCCTCTGGCCACTTTGCTCTATTGCTTTCTCTCCAAAGCAGTCCTCCGGGGCTTGTTATCCTGGTGATGTGAGGGGACAGACGCAAGGAACCAAAACCTTCTGTCTTGGGGAGGCCAGAGAAGACAACCAGGAGTCAGATTGGGGGCTCAAAGGGGCCGACCAGGGCCCCACCCCTCCCTTTGTGATTTAGGGGCCCTGGGGTGCTCTGACCTCCAGGCTAGTGTTTGATCTGGCGCCGGCCAACGCAGAAAGCTGCATGGAGAGTGCAGATGTCCCGAAAGAACACACAGTGCTCCGGCTGGACAAAGCCTGCGGCAAACCCGCTCAGACCCTGCGCGTCTTCCCAGGTAAGGGGAGCGCGGCCTCTAGCGGCCGCTCCTCGATCTGCTCTCTGGGGGTCTTCACGCTGGTAGGACTGTCCTCTTCCTGCCACGAGGCCGCAGCCGCGGAGCCCCTGGAAAGAGGCACAGGCCCGCCGGGCGTGGTCCCCTGGAAACCTTGGCCAGGCACAGTCGTGGCCCGTCGGTTCAGGTTCCTTCGGGAGCCCTTGCTTCTCATGCACAGGTGCGCCCAGAATCCCTCGGCTTCTTCCTTCCTGAGCTCCTGTCCACCTGCTCCCCTCCCCCAGCTCTGTCCCTTTCCAGCCTCCGTTATCAGGTTATTAGGGGCCCCGCTGCACTTAATCTTCAAGTAGTGATTTGCAACGTTGGTTGCTGCATGGATTCCGGGGTGGGGGGAGGAGGGGCTCCTAGGTCTTGAATGAATGAAGCCAAGCCAGCTTGGGTTAGTTGAGAGCGAACTTGAAGTTGAACCTGATTCATTCACCTGAACCTATTCATTTTCTGGCCTCTTGGAAAACACACAACATCCACTCTTTTCTTTTTCTTGGTATAAAATTTTAGTGTTATGGAATGCTGTGTTGGAAACAAACCTTCTGCTTTCATGGAAGATCAATATAAATTCTATCTTTGTTTTCTTTTGGGAGAAAGAAAAAAACAAACCCAAGTACTTGAACGCTTGGGTACATGAAACTGTTTTTTAGTACTAGGCACTACATTTCTTCTAATCCAAGGTTGGTCCTGTTGGGGCAATTAAAAGCGTATAACACGACACTGACTTCTTGCACACATGCCTTCAAATTTCTGTTTTCTGTATTCCAAGCTACTGTCCACCCAGGATCATAAATCCCTGGGGGGAGGGGGGAGTCATATGTTACACCACGTGATGAGCTTTGCATCTGTTTTGCAGCTGTTCACTTTGTACTTTGATTTTGTCTTTTGGAAACCCTAGAGCACGGCTTCTCAGGCACGGACGTGCATATGAATCACTTGGGGATCTTGTTAAGATGCAGGTTCTGAGTCAGGAGGTCTGGGGAAGGGGGAGATTCCTCAGCTCTAAGGAGACGCCAGTCCTGGTGATCTGGACACCACTCCTGAGTAGCAGGTTGTTGAATAGTAGGAACAGAAGGACCGTGAGAGCCCTCCCGGGACCAGTGTCCATGTGCACGCACCAAGGACCCGTCAGGCTGTGGGGGAGGTGTCCTTGGTGATTCTGGTCTGTTCTCTCCCTCATCCTTCCTCTGCCTTTTTTTTTTTTTTTTTTTTAATATCCTGTACTGGAGTCTTAACTGAAGAGAAACCGTGACCGCAAAGCCAAAAGCTATGTTGATGCATGAATTGTGGGTAGCATCTTCTGCTGCTTCAGGGCATCTGCGTGGAAGAAAACAAAAGGCCTCTGTAGCCAGCTGTACCTGAAGCCAGAGTGACCGCGGCAATCGGTGTGTGAGCAACCAGGAACAGCCCCTAAACCAGAGGCTTCAATTCCCGGCACCCTCATGTTCCTGACATGAGGGAAGCAGCAGCAGCTGCCAGGGACCGTGGTCTTCTGTCTCTTCTTCTTTTTTAAATGTTTATTTATTCTTGAGATGGGAGAGACAGAGCTTGAGACGAGGAGGGGCAGAGAGAGAGAGGGAGACACAGAATCCGAAGCAGGCTCCAGGCTCTGAGCTGTCAGCAAGAGGCAGGCTCAGACCCACAAACTGTGAGATCATGACCTGAGCCGTTGTCAGATGCTTAACCTACTGAGCCACCCAGTTGCCCCTTCTGCCTCTCCTTTATAGATGCTGTGATCTAAGCAGGGCTCCTCAGCCGTGGTGCTGGTGCTATTTGGGGCCCGATCACTGTTTGCTGTGGGGAAGGCTGAGTGCCCTGTGCACTGTAGGGAGTTCCTCGGCGTCAGGGGACTCTGCCCATTGGATTCCAGGAGCCCCCTCCTGCCTCCACCTCCAGCTGTGACAACCAAACATGCTTCCACGCATTCCCAGATATCAGCTCGGGGGCCACCGTTGCTCTGGGTTGAGAACCGCCCATCTAGGATGAGGCATACTTTGTCAGCGATGCTGAATGTGTGTCTTTCCCAACATTATCTCTCTGCCTTTGCAAACTGCACCTTATTTTCCACTTTCTAGGAGGACTGTTTCTAAGTAAGAAACCACAGAATGAAATTTCCAAATGAGCAAAGCTAGGACATGTGGGTTTGCACGCTGGCCCCTACACACCCTGAGTTGAAGAGGATTCTGTGGATTCTGTACGCAGCAGAGAAGAACAGTGTCTGCTGTGGGTGTGGGGTAGAGGTGCCATTATGTCTGCCATGGGTGCGTCTTTTTTACAACTATAAGGGCACCTGGGTGGCTCAGTAAGTTAAGCGTCTGACTTCTGCTCAGGTCACGATCTCATGGTTAGTGAGTTCAAGCCCCACATCGGACTCCTCATTGACAGTGTGAAGCCAGCTTGGGATTCTCTCTGTCTCTCCCTCTCTCTGCCCCTCTCTAGCTCACTCTCTCTCTCTCAAAGTAAATACATAAACTTAAAAAAAAAAAACCCCTCTAAAACTATAAATTGCCATCTGTGCTTGCATCCCAATATTCAGTTTGTTGTAACGGGACAGTAATTGTGATCTAATGGGAAGCACATTGGCCTCGGGGACTGAAGATTCAAGTTTGAATCCCAGCTATGCAACTTACTAAATATGACCTTGAATGAGTGAGTCATTTAGTATCCTCAAATCTCTGTTTCTTCAGCTTGGAATATGGGCTATTATTTCTAGCTCATGGGTTGGTGTCAAGATTAGAGATCAACGAGAATGTGTAGAATATGGTACCTGGCTTTTGAGGGCACTCAGTAACGTACGTGTATTTATACATCGTTTATTTATTTATTCATCCAGTACGTAGGGGACACAAATTTGTGGTCAGGGAATATGATCCTATACCGAGTGCTTGGAACATTTCAGAAGAATGAAAATGATCCAGAAGGGGAAAGGAAGAGCTGGGAGGATGGGGTCAGTCATGACCCCGCAGTGTGAGCATCTATGTGGAAG
>PJEM01002630.1:46186-125958 GCA_004023845.1 Helogale parvula | reverse complement strand
ATTTCTTTTAATGTTTATTTATTTTTGAGAGAGACAAAGCGAGTGGGGGAGTTACAGAGAGAGAGGGAGACACAGAACCTGAAGCAGGCTCCAGGCTCTGAGCTGCCAGCACAGAGCCCGATGAGGGGCTCTAACTCATGAACCATGAGATCATGACCTGAGGTGATATCAGACACTGACTGAGCCATCCAGGCGCCCCAAACTGAGAAAAATTTAAATCATGTTTTTTGTTCTATGGTTTAAAATCCATATGATGGTGTAAATTTCCAAAAGATTCTTTGAAATAATATACTTAAAATAAATAAAATTTGAGTACTTTCAGGAGTTAGCTTTATTTAGGAATTTCACTTGGGTATACTTCCTTCCCCAAGAAACTAATTATGAGGCATGACTGTAACTTGTTAGAGGTCAAGGGCCATGCCCCATACTTTATCTACAGCTACCTGAACACACGTAAGCATTCTAATACATGGTGGCTGTTTAAGCTTCTTTGTAGGCATTAAGGAAAAAAATAGCTGAAACTCAATTGTTTTGTAGCCGGCATGCTGTTCCCACCTTGTTCTATTGTTGCTTCTTTCTTCAAAGCCAATCATTCTCTGTATTATTTGCTTCTTTCTTTCTTTGGAGTGAAATTTATGCGCAGAGAGCCACCTTGCTGGGAACATCAGTTTCCTTTGCATGGCGGTGACTTGGCGAACTCCCTTTGGGTAGTGACCATAATCATCAATCTTCACAAGCTAAGTGATTTTCATCCTTTGTTACCAGCTAGGAAGACCATTGCTTCAGGGATTGGCTATTTGTTGAGATGACTTATGAGGAAAGCCTTAGCACATTCTCAAAGTGTGGTCCCCGGACCACCAGCTACAGCATCGCCTGGGAACTTGTCAGAAATGCAAATTTTCTGGCCCCTCTCACACCTACTGAGTCTGACACACAGTTGGTGGGACCCAGAACAAGCCCTCCAGGTGATTCCGACGCATGGTCAAGTTTGAGATTCGGTGCTCTGGATGGGAGTCCCAGCGTTCCTCCATCTCCCCCCTTTTGCTCTCCTGCGGGGACAAGTTGTTCTCAATTCAGTATATTTGGACTCTAAATTTACAGAGGTAAGCAAGCTTCATAGAAAGATCCGGCTGAGATAAACCTGGTTTAAAATTTTAGCTCTGTCACTTACTAGCTCCAAGTATTTGAGCACATTATTAACCGTTTCAAGACTTGGTTTATATAGTGCTTTCCTCAAAGGGCTGTCCTAAAGACAGGAGGAGCTAATGTGTATTACAGCACTTTGTACAAAGTTTCACACAAAAAAGGCTAAATGCTAGGACTCTTGCCCTTCCTTATTTTGTTTAAACACCAGAGATGTTTCTACTTGGAGAATATTTTCCAGTAAAAACAACAGATGGTGCTCAGAATCAGATGCACCTGAAATACTAACATTAACATTATACTTCAGACATGTTATGGGTTCGAAACATGCGCAATGGGCTTTTGTGTATTGACCTGGGAACTTAGTTAACCATTTATTTCTTCATTTATTCATACCTTTATTTAAAAATAATTTTTTAAAGTTTATTTATAATTGAGAGACAGAGAGAGACGGGGGAGGGGCACAGAGAGAGGGAGACAGAATCCAAAGCAGGCTCCAGGCTCTGAGCTGCCAGCACAAAGCCTGATGCAGGACCCAAACCCATAAACCGTGAGATCATGACCTGAGCTGAAGCTGGATGCTCAACCGACTGAGCCACCCAGGCGCCCCTACTCATGCCTTTAAAAAAGCACAATACCATTTCCCTATGGGGAATTATAGCCCAACTTCCAAAATGTCATTTACACGTGACTTTTGGCATATATAGTATTTTTAATGTAATCCAGATAGTCAAACTCAAGGAGCCAGAGATTGGGAAGTTCCATAAAATGAATGTCTTTCCTCAATGCTAATAATTTTCTTTGTAATTAAGTAAAACTCAGAGGACAGCACAGGGTGACTTGTTTTGGGTGCTGACTATGCTAAGTTGAAATGATGAAGTCAGACACTAAGGCAAAGCAGGGCTGACTTGAGGCACAGAGGAAAAGTGGAAATGCCCAGTTTGGGCACCTGTTGGCCACGTAATGAAACTCATTGTCTGCAGGATAAATTTCTCACTGTACATTTTTTTTTTTTTTTTTGCATCTTGTTAACTCAGTCAGCACATCATCAGGTGGCTTCAATGCTAGAGTTCAAGGAAAAGAGCTCCAGGTGCCTGAAATGAACCACTCACATTTTCTGCCTTATAGGAAAGGCACACGTGGTGAGGTGAGATCTCAGCTTTTGTTCAAGATCGATGATAAATTTTCCCTTTCTTAAAATTGGTCTGTGAAAATTTAAGGGGATATGTCCCATGGAGACTGCTGATTTATTTGAAGCAGGGCAGTATGGCGGACAGCAGTATGGAGGACAGCAATATGGCAGGGTATCTGGGTTACAATGTTGGCCTTCCTTGTTGCAAGCAATGTTATCTTTGGTAAGTCATGCAACCCTTCTGAGCCTAAGTTTCACTTCTGTTAAAGAATGGTGGTAATAATAACAATAACAATAACAATAATAATACCTAACCTTCCTAATTCACAGGGCTGTTGTTACAAGGAACAGATGAGATGACATATATGAATATCCTAACCATGTCTTTATGAACATAGAATATTTAGCCGGAAAAATCCCTAGCATGGTATCAGATGGAGCTTTTTTAATTACAGGGGGACCTATTGATGTCAGAAGGCAAAGGATGCAATGACAGATGGAATGGCCTTGAGTAATGGGAAATATTTTTCTTTTATTTATTTATTTTTTATTTTTGAGAGATAGACACAGCATGAACAGGGGAGGGTCAGAGAGAGAGAGGGAGACACTGAATCTGAAGCAGGCTCCAGGCTCTGAGCTAGCTGTCAGCACAGAGCCTGACTCGGGGCTCAAACCCATGAACCGTGAGATCATGACCTGAGCCGAAGCCAGACACTTAACCGACTGAGCCACCGAGGCGCCCTGAGATTTTTCAAGACAACATTCAAGGGAAAGGAGTTCCCCTTTTCCTACTTATGGCCAAGGAATCTCCACCCCTTCCACTCTAGCTGGGGAAGGTGTTCCCATAGGTTTCTCCCAGGTGTCTGCAGGGGTGGCCTGCAGCTGGCGTTTGTAGAATGTCTTCATTTAAGCATATCAACCCCATTTCAGCACTTGTGTGGAACTTTTGTGTCAGTGGGAACAAATGAGCTACAGCAATAGAAAGGCAGTTGAAGAAACTGAAATCAAAAAACTATAAATAGTAAAGCCATGTTGCCCTGTCATTTATGTACTTATTTTTTTAAAGTTTATTTTTTATTTATTTTCAGAGAGTGAGAGAGAGAGAGAGAGAGATAGAGGGAGAATGCAAGCAGAGAAGAGGCAGAGAGAGAGAAGGAGTGAGAGAATTCCAAGTAGGCTCTACGTTGTCAGCCACAGAGCCCAGGCCAGGGCTCAAACTCACGAATTCATGAACTGTGAGAGCATGACCTGAGCCAAAATCAAGAGTCGAATGCTTAAATGACTCAGCCACCCAGGTATCTTGTCCTGTCATTTATGACTGTCCTTTGCCCATTCTGGCGGAGAGATGGAGGTTTAGTATCTGAAGTGTGTAGGACAGAGGGTCTCTGGATGCAGTCCTTCAGACATACTTGTGGGCATGGGCATGGGCGCCATACTATGTGAACATGTGCCCCGGAGAGATTAAGCGAACGTATGTACACTAAATTCAGAACGGACGGACCTCTTTCCCTGCTTTTCCAATTGGCTTCCAGAACCAGGGCCTTTATCTCTGGGCAGGACGTTGGAAGGCTATTCTTGGAGAAATAGACCAGACAAAGAATGAAGAGCTATTTATACTGACATCAGAGTTTTGCCTTAAAAGGTACCACCCGTCCAATCATACAGTGAAGTTCAAAGTCACCAAAACTCATCATATGCCCAGACCTTCCAACCAACTTTTCTTCTCCATTGGTGATTATGCATAGAAGACCAAAAAGTCCTAGATATCTGAGAAAAGTCTCTATCATGATAGACTGAGATGAAAAAAGCAACAGACAACAGCAATTTAGAACATATAGAGACGAGACAGGGAGAAGAACACATAGTAAAAAGGAAGCTCTTAAATTCTCAGAAGGAGGGCACCTGGGTGGATTGTCTGATTCTTGGTGCCAGCTCAGGTCTGGATCTCATGGCTTGTAGGTTCAAGTCCCGTGTCGGGCTCCCTGCTGACAGGGTAGAGCCTGTTTGGGCTTCTCTCTCTTTCTCTCTTTGCCCCTCCTCTGGGCTCGCTTGCGCGCTCTCTCTCTCTCAAGAATAAATAAATAAGCTTAAAAGAATTCTAAGAAGGAAAAGAGAACATACTGTGTCTATGGGGAAAAAACCCAGGAGGCTATAAAAAAGAAATACTCAGGACAAAATATGGTTCTAGAAATACAAACTCAATAGATGGAAGGAAAATTACCCAGAAAAAAGAGTAAGAAATATAGAAATGGAAGCTAGAATAACAATATAAGAAAATTAGAAGATCAGTTCAGGAGATCCAATATCTAAATGACTTGAGTTCCCAGAATGAGAGAACAGAGAAAAAAATGGGATGAAATCATCAAAGAAAAACTTGAAGAAAATGTCCCTGAATTGAAAAACATAAGTTGCCAGATTCAAAAGGTTTATTGGATGTATAGCAAAATGGATAAAAACAGACTTACAACAAGGCATATCTTGTGACATTTTGGAACGCTGTTAACAAACAGAAGTTTCTGCAAGCTTCCAAAGAGAAAAGAAAGGATAAATAAAAAGGGTTAGGAAGAAAAATAGGTTTGGGCATGCTTTTAGAATTCTGAAGGAAAACTCCCTCCTAGAATTCTCTACCCAAACTATCACTTAAGTTTGAGAGTTGAAAAAATACATTTTTGGGCACACACAATCTCAAAACTCTTATGTCTCATACACTCAAGAATCTCATCTCAAGTATGATGTATTCCACTGGAAACGAGAGAACAAATCAAGAGAGACATAGTGCACAAGAATTAGGGCATCCAGTTAGAAAACAGGAGCCGTCCCATCTTCTGAAGAAGATCTAGAAAGAGAGCTGCTTATACAGGGTGACCAGCTGGTACAGACTGGAGGAGTGAACTTGACAGACAGGTTGAGGGCTGCCATTAGCAAGATACCCAACTCTCGGGGCGCCTGGGTGGCTCAGTTGGTTGAGCGTCTGACTTTGGCTCTGGTCATGATCTCATAGTTCCTGCATGAGTTCAAGCCCTGCATTGGGGTCACTGCTGTCAGCGCAAATCCTGCTTCGGATCCTCTGTCCTCCTCTCTCTCTGCCCTCCTCTGCTTGAGCTCTCTCTCTCTTGAAAATAAATAAAACATTAAAAAAAAGAGATCCCCAACTGCCATTGACTTTTCTTTCCACTTGAGAACAGTGTGTCTGATAATCATACTGGCTTGTCTTGACCACCTACTGACTCCTGAGAGCCAGCAATGAGGTCATATGTTTACTTATTCTTAATTTTTTTAAACGTTTATTTATTTTTGAGAGACAGAGCGTAAACCAGGGAGAGGTCGAGAGGAAGACACAGAATCCGAAGTGGGCTCCAGGCTCTGAGCTGTCAGCACAGAGCCTGTCCAATCCAGGCTCAAACTCAGGAACCACGAGATCATAACCTGAGACGAAATCGAATGTTTAACCGACTGAGCCACCTAGGCGCCCCCTAAGTCCTAAGTCTAGAATCGGAAAATATTCAATGGTCCACTAATAATGCTGCGTGTCCTGTGCCTGGCTCATACTGCCCATGCCCCACCTGTGGAAACTCTCTGTTTCTGAGGACTGCTTGACACGCCGTGGCCCTACACACGGCCCTTCCAGAAGGGATGGAAGATGAAGGCAGACTGTGACTCAGGAGACTCTGCTTGCTTTTGCTTTTTTCCAGGAGCCTTCGACTAAAAGAGGCATTCATTATTGGACTACTGAGCTTTTCAAAATGAAATAAGATAGTCTTTAGGGATAATTTTACTCATGGTACAATTCTTATTTTTTTTAGTATAAAAGGCTGCTTGACATTAAACTGAGGATTGTGGTTAATTCTCCAGGGAGTGAGTAGGAGCAGGACGGAGTTAGAAAGGGGCACACCACAGACCTCAAAATCACTTGTAATGGGGACACCTAGTTAGCGCAGTTGTTAGAGTGCTGAACATTTGATCTTGAGGTCATGGGTTCAAGCCCCACCTTCGTATAGAGATTACTTAATAAACAAAAATTAAGATGAAAAAAATCACTTGTAATGTATTTCCAAGCCTGGGTCGTGGGCCATTGCTGCTTACCTAATTTTAAAGTGTCCATATATGTTTACACAGTCTTCTCTCTGTATTCCCTATGTTGTGATAAAATTGTTGAAATAAAAATATCTTGTTTCTGGAGTGGATGCTTGCGTTATGGGCCGCAGTGTGGCAGATCTAAGGCAGAATTATTTTGACTCTGATAGAGAGGAGGAAACTCCGAATTACTTAGGTACTAAATTCTCCTAGGAAGTTTTTTTTATGTTTTTTTTTTTTTTCTGACCTGCAGAGACCTGTTCTTCAGGGATTGAGTCACTGGAAACATTAGGAAAGACACGGTTACTTCTTTACCAACTGCTGGGCTGTGCTCACTCTCTCTGCCTTAATTCAGATATTAAGGGGGGGGGTGGCGGAGGGAGCCCCTAATTATAGTCAGTTATAGTTATTGACTCATAACCATACTTTGCTCGTGGTTATTTCCTCCGAGAAGAATAAATGTGGTGCTTCTGCCACACGTGTGTGTGTGTGTGTGTGTGTGTGTGTGTGTGTGTGTGTGTGTGTGTTTTATTGCCCCAGAATGACCTTCAGCATAGGGCGGGCCTCTCCGGGAAGTCTTTGCCTGCTTCAGCAGAGGGCCCAGGCGATGGGCGTGGCTTGTAAGTGTCCACCTCATGGCTGTCATTTCCCATTACTGCTGGGGTCAGTAGTGACTGAACAAACTGTGGAAGCTGACCTGTCCCTCTGGACTAGTCAGGACTCTGGGTGGCAAGGGGCAGAAAACCAATCCACAGATTAAACCGCAAAGAGATTTACAGGCTCCCTCAACTTCGTGGCATAGAAGGAGATTCTGGCCCAACTGGATCCAAGCGTTCCCTGCAAAATCATTAGCATGTTTCGATCTGCTTTCTTCTGTACGGGCTTCCTTTCCAGGCTCTTACTGGCTTGTCTAGGGCCATGTGACCGTCCCTGATGCAATCACATTGGCCGGAGTGGTAGACCGGTCTCACCGACAGCACATGTAGATACCCACCCCTTCCTGGGGAGGGGCTTGGAAGCACCACCCGCCCTGGAGGGAGAGAAGAAAGGTAGTTTTTACTACGGCAGCTATGCACACATAGAAACTACTCCTGAAGTCGATTTTCAATAATTAATGTTTGAATTTATGTGATGTCATATTTATGATAAATGTTAGGTTTGATTTATGAACCACCTGGACATATCTGGAGGACCTGGACTATCTTCTGACCTGGACATAGTTTATAAATCTTCACACTTAAAAAAAAAAACTTGCTTAAAAACCTTGAGGGGCAGCCAGGTGGCTCATTCGGTTGAGTGGCTGTCAGCATGAAGCTGGCTTGGGATCCTCTTCCCCCTTTCTTTCTGTACCTACCCCGCTTCTGCTCTCTCTCTCAAAAAAAAAAAAAAAAAAAACATTTGAAAAACCTGAGGTTTCGGAGGTGCCTGGCTGGCTCAGTTGGTAGAGGGTGTGACTCTTGATCTTGGGGATGTGGGTTTGAGCCCCACGTTGGGTGTGGAGATTACTTAAAAGTAAAATCTTAGGGGTCCTTGGGTGGCTCAGTCAGTTAAGCCTCTGATTTTACTTTGTCTCAGGTCATGATCTCATGGTTGGTGAGTTCGAGCCCCACATTGGGCTCTCTGCTGTTCCCCCCACCCCCAACCCCCACCCCCTTCTCTACCCTTCCCCTGCTGGCACTCACTCTCTCTCAAAAATAAATAAACGTTAAAAATTTTTTTAAATGACAATCTTTAAAAAAACCTTAAAAACTTTGAGGTTTCCAATTCAGAGGAGTAAAGAAAGTCATTTTTACTAAAGCAATTTGACAGGAATGAGCCCTTCTATCTGTATATTGAAGGTGGGGGGGAAGTCAACAGGAAAAATCTATCTGCTGCCTCTGACAGGTCTCAGAGAATAGTTTACCTTGACTTGGGGCCTTCAACTCGATTTGATTAAGCTGCTCATGGTTTCGGCTCAGTTCAAAGACTTGTCTTCTCACCGAAGGGATTGCTAACACAGTAACTGGGGGGAAAAGGGCTTTTAGATCTAAGAAGTTTGTTCTAAACCTTCTCCTTTTATTAAAGGGAGACTCACAATTCTCACTTGGTATTGTACCTTCTCCGTGGGGACTTAATGACTCTCTTTCGCCGCACGGTGGGTAAGATGAACGCTGGGGACACACTGC
This sequence comes from Helogale parvula, assembly GCA_004023845.1. Classification (NCBI taxonomy): domain Eukaryota; kingdom Metazoa; phylum Chordata; class Mammalia; order Carnivora; family Herpestidae; genus Helogale; species Helogale parvula. The sequence goes on along the minus strand of PJEM01002630.1, from coordinate 117,444 downwards.
TTGCTCACAAATGCCTTACTAACTCTGTGACTGACTCCGTGAGTCACTTCGCCTCTCTGCCTTTTCCATGCCCTCATCTGGGAGAACTTCCTACATAGGCTTGCTGACATAAACTTCTTGGGACCCTGCCGGGCACATAGTAAGCCCTTTATGAGTGATTTCTACGACTCTGATTATTTCAGGGGCTCTGGAAGCACACAGCCAGGGGCCCTTGGTTGACTTCTGGTAGAGATGGAAGCGTGGAGGGCAGGGGGCAGGCGCCTGGAGCTAAACGGCCCCATTAAAAGTAGAACAGAAATAGACAAGAGGAAACCAAGCGCTTTCTCTTCAGATTGCTATCAAACCACGCTTGGTTGCAGACTCCGGGCTTGAGTATGGCCAGAGATCAAAGGCCCTCTTATGTGCGGTGACATTTCTGAGCACAGGGCTGAGTTGTAAAACTCTTGAATGGAAGATTTTGGCACTTGGAACAGCTTGGGGTAGAAAGGCAGAATTTTTATAGAGGCGATTCATAGAACTGCTTATACTCATGGAGAATCCAGACTGTTATGACTCACTTGTCTCTTTATTGCTTTGGACCAAGAACTGTTGTTTCCTTTTAAGTCCCTCTCTAGGAGCTGAGCTACAGCCTGGGGCCGACATCACTCTTTCCGGGAAGACAGTGTGGCTTCAGTGAGCATGAACAGGGATACCCCTTTGTTGGGCTGTGGGTCAAGCGTCCTGGACAAGCCGAGTAAGGATTTTATTTTTACCAGGAGATAGGATTTCTTTTGGAAACTGGCAGCATCCTTAAAACTTCTTTAACTTCGGATAAGCTTCCCTTGTGTCCGGGTGCCATTTTCATCGTATGAAAGCTTAGGCTAAATCTGATTGTGTGACAAGCAGGGGACAGTGGGACAATGTTGGAAAGTAGAAATCAGTGTGCCTGGGTGGCCTGCCTTGTAATCAGGGATAGCAGAAGGGGTCATTTGGAGTCGGGTTTGCCCGAGGTCCTGTTGGGTCTTCTGGGAAGAACTGGGAAGAGGATTTGGGGGCTGGTGGTAAGGCCTGGTGTGGTAGGCAGACTTCTAAGATAGCTCCCAGTGTTGCGAACCTCCTGCTACTTTACTGCTTCGTGTTTCCTCCTCCTCATGTGTTCGTACTGAACCTGGTGACCTGCTGCCCTGAACAGAATATGACAAAGGTAATAGGATGCCACTTCCATTATTAGGTTACAAAAGACTGATTTCTACCTTTCCGGGACTCTCTTTCTTGTCACCCCTTTCTCATAATTTTCCTTGTCTTCTCTTTTATGCTTCAAGGAAACTGGATGCCATGTTGGAGAGGCCCATGGGGCAGGGAACTGACGGTGGCTTGTGGTCAATATCCTGCAAAGAGCTGATACCCTCAGTCCAATACCTGTGAGGAACTGAGTCCTTCCAACAAATACTAGTGGGGAGTTTGGAAGTATGTCCTGCCCCCGTTGAACCTTGAGTTGACTGCCATCCAGCTGTCACCTTGACTTCTGTCTTGAGAGAGGTCCTGAAGCAGAGGACCCAGTCAGGCAGCACCTGGCTTCTTGGCCCTCCAGAACTATGATTAAATTGCGTCTTGTTTTAATTTGCTGAATTTTGGGGTAATTTTTAATGCTGCGATTGGTAACCAATATAGCAGGTCAATAGCACTTACTATCTCAAGCAAAGAGAGAATCAAAGTCTGCCCTCAAACTCTGGGGTTTTGGGGAGTCTTAGTGTGTTGGAAACTCACTATGAAGTAGCAGATCATCCTGAATTCATTGAGGCAGAGTTTTTTGGTCTCTGAAGAACATGATCTAGGGTTAGGTATGGTCTTTAATACAGCACCCAGGGGTAATCTCAAGATCTTGGGAAAGAAGGCCAGCACCAGAAGAGCCAAGATTTCTCTGGGTCTGGACGGAAGTTCACGTCACTGGTTGGGAGAAAATCTCCCCACTTTGGTGATGAGGAGTAGGAAGTGCTAAGTGTGGGACAGAGAAGCACAATCAGGTCTTCATTCATTGATAACTCTGGTTTCGGAATAGGATTATAGGATCTAACACGGGTATAATGGAATCTTTGAAAAAGAGAGAAAGGATGAGGTAGAAGATATGGACAAAGTTTATCCCTCTTTATCTCATTTTCTTCCTTCCTTCCTTCCTTCCTTCCCTCCTTCCTTCCTTCCTCTCTCTCTTCCTCTCTCTTTCCTTCAGATTTTATTTTTTGTAGTCTCTATGACTTGAACTCATGACCCCAAGATCAAGAATCGCATGCTTCACTGACTGAGCCAGCCAGCACCCCATCTTATTTTGTTTCTGTCCTCAGAGGTGATCATGTGTCCTGAAGCTGGTGTGTATCTTTCCCATCATCCCTTCTTTTTTTTAGTTTTTTTTTTTGTTTTTGTTTTTGAGAGACAGAGAAACAGCACAAGCAGGGGAGGGTCAAAGAGAGAGGGAGACACAGAATCCGAAGCAGGCTCCAGGCTCTGAGCTGGCTGTCAGCACAGAGCCTGAAGTGGAGCTCCAACCCACCGACCGTGAGATCATGACTTGAGCCAAAGCGGGAAGCTGCACTCTTAACCAACTGAGCTATCCAGGCACCCCCCCCCATCATCTTTTCATACTTCTTAGCACACCTGGAGGTGTCTGAAACAACATATGGTATCATTTTTGTTTTAAAAATATATAGAAATGGTATCATGGTATCCTTCTTTGCAATTTAGTTTTTTAATTATAAAATTAATATTGGTTTAACTATTATATAGTATTCTGTTGGTTTACTTATCAATTCCCCCAATGATGGAAAAATAGGGTTAATTTATGATATTATAAACAATACTGCAATTAATATTTTTCCATACAACATCTTGTGAACGTGTGACTCCCTAATTTCTTCCTCAGCATGTAATTCTGAGTTGAAAACAAGCAGTTTGAATATTACAAAATACTGTCAAATTGTTCATTAAAGCAACTGAACTGATTTACACTTCTGCTAGCAATGAACAACACAGTTTTATTCGGGACATGTTCACACAGTGTTATCAGACTCTTAATTGTTGCTAAGTTATGGGTGTAAAATTCTATTTTAATGTTTTAATTTTCGTTTCCCCTGAATATCTTCAAAAAGTTTTTTTTTTCAGACAACACAAACACATTTATTTCAAATTTCTAGGAGGTAAAAAAAAAAATCAGATACCAATGCTTTATGCATGCTCAGGGCCAGGGTGTAAATACTCCATTCAGTGATATCTTAACGCAAGTTTGCATCAGTGAAAAGAAACTGGCAAAATCCACCTCTTGTCATTCAGCTTGTCAGATGGTGACCAAAACAGAATGTTCCATCAATTTTAATTTTTAAATACAATCCTCACATTGGGAAAATGAAATAAACACAGTAAAATAAACTGTACAAAGGCAAAGTAGAATAACAAAAAATATTTTACTAAAACATAGGATTTACAGAAGTTTCCAGACAAGCCATACAAAATGGTCACAAGCTTTTTTTGAAGGAAGGATTCTACACTTGACAGCAAAGTCACAATGTTATTAGTGAGGGCTGTGATGTTTGTTTACTGTTCCCATTTTGGTTGAAACAGTCAAGCTTGTCCATCCAGAGCGTCCAAATAAAGTTAGACTTGGCTAGAGAGCATATTCTAAAGAACTGGTTACTGCTTTTACCCAATGCAATTAGATCACTATAAAAAGGGGGAAAGGAGCCCACAAAATTAAAGTAATACTACCTCTCCCCCCTCAAAAAAATAATGAAAAGGAAACACCCACACCCCTGCAGCTAACCCTGACAACTACCTTCATTCACAGTGCTTTATACCTTAACCATCACGGGGGACATGAATAAAAGCAGAGAGGCGCCACCCCTTTTAAACATTTCACAACAATCCTGATGGTACTTCTAGCCTCTGCTCTTGCTTTACAACAGTGAATCAGGACAAGACATAGATTTGCTAATGTGCATTTGATCACCGAAAGACTGAAGATGTCTGGGCTTTTATTCTGTAATGTTTCTAAGACTGTGTCCATTAAATGCAAACAAAAAAGGAAGAAGTCTTGGCAGAGAAGGAGAAGTGATGCACACTTGATGTCAGATCGATTTTAAACATTATTCATGGCATATAGCCCAGTCCATGCTCTAGCTGTTTCTATGGCTTGGGTTTTGTTGGTCTTCCACTGCTCCCCTCATCGTTTGCTAATGGGTTGTCTGGATTGGGAGCGCTTAACAACGCCTGGATCTATAGCAGAACTGTGCGGATCCGCAGTGCTGGGGACCACTTATCTTTCAAAATATCTAAACATATTCTTCCCAACTTGTCTACATTAGGATGATAAATTTTGGTCATGAAACGTACTCTAGGGGCTGCCATCGCATATTCTTCTGGAAAGAATAGTTCAAGTTTAAAAGTCCCTCCCTCCAAGAGGGAATCCTGGGGGCCAGCAATGACCACATGAAAATAACGAGCGTTGCTCTCATCTGGTTCTGCTTTAATGCCAGGAACTGGTTCCGCCAGCAAACCGGGGGCAGCCGGCCATTTTGTCAGATCTCGAGTTTGGCCTCTGGTCTTGACTCTGGCTCCTCAAAAAGTTTTTAAAATTTATTTATTTTGAGAGAGAGCTCATGTGAGTGGAGGGGCAGAGAGAGAGGGAAAAGAGAAGATCTCAAGTAGGATCTGTGCTGTCAGCACAGAGCCCAATGTAGGTCTTGATCTCACAAAGTGTGAGATCATGACCTGAGCCAAAATCAAGAGCTGGACGCTGGGGCGCCTGGGTGGCTCAGTCAGTTGGGCATCCAGCTTCGGATCAGGTCATGATCTCACAGTTCGTGGGTTTGAGCCCCACCTCGGGCTCGGTGCTGACAGCTCAGAACCTGGAGCCTGGTTCAGATTCTGTGTCTCCCTCTCTCTCTGACCCTCCCCTGCTCATGCTGTCTCTCTCTGTCTCTCAAGAATAAATAAAAAACATTAAAAAAAAAAAGAGCTGGACGCTTAACCAACTGAGCCACCCAGGCACCCCAGACCCTGAACATCTTTTTTATATGTTCATTGGACATTTCTGTTTCTGTTTCTCTAAATTCCTTGATCATATCCTTTGCCCATTTTAATATGACTGTCTTTAAAGTTTTTTTGTAATACTTTTTTTTATCTTAGTCAATTAATCTTTGTTGATTATATGCTTATCTGTGGCTGCTCTTTTATTTTTGTTATGGACCTCTTTTTATATCCAGAGGTTATAATTGTAATTTGTAAAATGTTCCCTTTATGGTTTGTGTTTTTGTGTGCCTTATGAATTGCTCTCCTACTATGGTATCATCAAATTGCATTCTCTTATATTTTCTCCCAAAAGTGCTAGAAATACTAGTTTTCACACTTGTGATTTGTTTTACATGAGGGAGGGTCTCATTTATCACTTTTGCATGATGTCAATTATCTCAGTAGTAGATTTTAAATTGTGTTTTCCTTCCCCAGTGGTCTCAACTACCATTGCTGTTGGGCTCCAAGTCCCCATTTATACGTGGGTGGGTCTGTTTCCATTCTTCTCGTTCTTCCAGAGGGGTCTGGGCCCATGGAATACCCAGCTGTGAGAAATGAGGTTTGAGAAACTTCGATTCTCAGCGAACATACTGGGAATAGACTCAAGAGACAAGGACCACTTCCAAAACACTACAGATTGTCCCTGTCACTAAGCACAAGGTGCAAGCCACAGGCTGGAGTCGTGAGCATGAGTCCATACTTTTGGGGAAAAGGTAAAGGGAACGTTAGTGTGTCCTACTCTGATATTCTGCTACCTGTTTTCCTCTACCTCTATCTGAACTACTGAAATTTTTATGATAGCCTAGCTTTTTCAAAATTAAATCATGTAATGGAAGAGGCAATATACCTACTTATTAGAGTAGGAAATAGAACGGTGTCCTTTATTATTATTATTTTTTCTCGTAAGGTAATAGAATGGGAGACTGGAAGGAATCTTTGAGATCATCTGGCATATATCTAAACGGGTAGAGCAGCCGCAGGCAGAGATGCCTAGGACAGTTCACATTTATACCAGTTGTTCCAGAATAATAATCAACAGTACCTTCTTTCATCATCAAAATGTCTTGGTTTGAATAATAAATTATATGAACATTCTATTGCTGAGAAAACAGAGTCTTGTAAGTTAAAAGATTTTGTTAAAGCATTTTTTTATTAGTCAGAAATGGATATGGTTAACAACAGATTTCCTTAATGCTTCCCCTAGGAAATATATCCAACTGCAAGTATATTTAAAATTTGTTCTCACTAAGTATGATGTGAATTTGAGGTCTTGACTAAAAATACACTTGGGAAAGCACAATTAATATTTAATTGGTTTGAAGACACAAAATGGGGTGACTAGATGGTTGAAGACAGAGCTAAACTAGACACTAGGGGTCGAGTCACCTCCAGGAGCTCATACAAATACAGCAGGTGGCATCATGAGGCTGAACTTCAAGTCCCTTGACTGTTAATTGCATTTTCTATGTTACTTTCCTTTACAATCTACATCGTAGGGTCTGGAAAAATGCTGGACTGAGCTAATATATACCTCTACTTTCTATTACAAATGTATAGAAATGTTGGATATACTATATACATGTGGTTTATCCAACATTTATATATTTATACACATACATATTTATATATATAAGCGACATATATAATTCATTAAAATGCACATATATAATTCACACATATTCTTATATGTTTATATAAAACTAAAGGTAAAGAAAAAAAATAAAGGTAAAGAATGATTTCTTATGAAGAAACGAAAAATCAATGAACCAGAAAGTACTACATTGGTAAGTGTAAGTATATTAATTAAAAATTTTCTATTTATCAAAAGATGACCATTAACAGTGTGAAGATATATGCTACCGAGTGGGGTGAGATGTATGCCCCACACCTATGAGTTGGAGTCAGTAGAAAAAGTCAACCAGGGGCACCTGCGTGGCTCAGTCTGTTAAGCGTCTGGCTTCAGCTCAGGTCATGATCTCATGGTTCGTGGGTTCAAGCCCCATGTCAGGCTCTGTGCTGACAGCTAGCTCAGAGCCTGGAGCCTGTCTTCAGATTCTGTGTCTCCCTCTCTCTCTGATCCTCCCCTGCTCATGCTGTCTCTCTCGCTCTCAAAAATAAATAAAACATAAAAAAAAATTTAAAAAAAAGGGAAAAGTCAACCAAAGAGCTGAACAGGGACTTTGGTAAAGAGAAAGCTGGCCAACCTCATTCTCTGTCCCTCCTTCTAACTCCAGGTGAATCTAGGCGAGGGGTATACAGATGCTGAACACGTTATTCTTTTAACGTATTGGAAATTTTAAAATAAAACATTGGGGAAAATAAAAATGTAGCCACACTCAAAGAAAAAAAAAATAAGACTCCCAGATGACAAACATGAAGAAGAGAACTCACACGGAGAGCAGAAAGTGCATCAGCGAATGCGACTGTGACTTAGGGAAGACCAGATTCTGATACGAACCCTGGGAACATGCGGCTAGAGACAGGAAGCATGTGACACAAAGGACTCCTTCAACCGAACCTCCAGAGAAAAGCAGATGGCAAGGAATGGCTGCGTTCTCCAAAAAAAAGGGGACTAGAAGACTCTTCCCAGTATCCTAAGAAAGCAGCCAGAAGGCTGGTCTCTGTCTGATGTTCTGGGTAGAGAAAAAATCTCTCCTGAAGAACGGAAACAGCATTCCTGAGCCACATGTGAATGCTGAGTCCAGATGTTCTGTTAACCACATTATAGACAGACTGCCTTAGACAGATGAACTCGCTACAATATTCAACAGAAGCAAATACACTAAGCTACCCTAAGGCATGCCCTACCTATGAAAATACTTTATAACCTAAAGGGGATGAGGTTTCTAGTAAGTATTAAGTCGTGGTAAAAAAAAAAACAAAACAGTCCACGTAAGGAAACCATCCACCATGAGGAATACTTGGTAGGCACAGTGTGAGGAAGGGTTAGTGCCTTAAGGACTTAAAATTGTATAATAATGTGAGAGAGAAGATAACTTAGGAATCCTTAGAACAATCAAATAGATTATAATGGAAGAAAGGGATACTATAAGAAAAGATATATATATATATATATATATACATATACATATATATATATGTATATTTTAGGTGGCCTTCATGCCCAGTATGGAGCCCAGTGTATGTCTTGAACTCATGACTCTGAGATGAAGACCTGAGCTGAGATCAAGAGTTGGATGCTTAGGGGCACCTGGGTGGCTCAGTTGGTTAAGCGTCTGACTTCGGCTCAGGTCATGATCTCACGGTTTGTGGGTTCAAGCCCTGTGTGGGGCTCTGTGCTGACAGCTCAGAGCCCACCCTGCTTCAGAATCTGTGTCTCCCTCTCTCTGCCCCACTCATGCTCTGTTTCTCTCTCTCTCTCAAAAATAAATAAACATTAAACAAATTTAAAAAAAGGAGTCAGATACTTAACTGAGCCATGCGTGCACCCCCAAATTAAACTTTTAACAATGAAAAATAAAATTTCTCTTTGAAATTAGAAAAACCCTCTGTGGATGGGATAACTAGCAGGTACACACGTCTGATGAATTGATTAGTGAACTGGAAGTTTTCTCTGAGGAAATTACCCAGAATGCCATAAAGAGATTATGGAATGGGAAAGATGAAAGGGAGGTTGTGAGGTAGGAAGAGAATGATCATGGCAATGACACCAACACGTGTCCAACTGAAGTTCCAGAAGGACAGAAGAGAAAGAAACTGGGGAAAACAATACTTAAAAAGATGATGACTGGGAACTTTCCAGAATAATAGACATGTCTAACGGCAGGTGAAAAATGAGATTCTTTTTTAGTTTCAGCTGGACCAAAGATAGAGAACAATTCAATAGGGGGCAAGGGTGACCCAGTTTAAAAGCTGGAGTTTTGATTTTTTACTATGCTTTTCTGTTTGGAGTGTAATTGTAACTACTGTAGTGTAAATGATGGAAAATAATTGCATATGTTAAAAAATAAATAAATAAACAGAAAAAAAAAGTTAGCTTCTTGGTCACAGATGCAGGCCACACTAACAGATTGCAAAACTGGTTCTGAGAACATGAGTCAGTTCCTGACTTTTGACCCATGTATGATATTAGAGATGAAGAGGCTTAGAGAGGGAGTTTTTAGGAGTTCTTGATAGGCTGTATTTTCACGCCTATTCACGGAGGAGCAGGTGGACACTTGCCCCTTATTTCAAGCCAAGAGAAAGTGACGTCGTGGTGCTGCTCGCCAGGTCTGATGTGTGTTTCCTGAAGTTGGAGGATCCTAGGGAAGATGTAGGACTCATTCCTGAAGAACCTAAAATCAAGAGGCCGTGGTGGAGCCACTCATTCTGGTGGCAGAGAGACAAGTGGTGGCTGTACTATATGGACAGATCTGCAGTTCCATTGACGGTGGGCAAAGATGTCTGCCTTCCATGCCGTGGAAGGGAAGGTGGGCATGTGAATACATTTATGGTTTTAAAATCATATTGCACTTGGGGACTTTGGGTGGCCCAGTCAGTTGAGCCAACTTTGGCTCAAATCCTGGTCTCAGAATTTGTGAGTTCCAGCCCCCCGTCAGGCTCTCTGCTGTCAGGGCAGAGCCTGCTTTGGATCCTCTGTCCTCCTCTCTCACTCTGCTCCTCCCCCATGCTCTCTTTCTCTCTCTCTCTCAAATAAATAAGCATTAAAAATTATATTGGAGTATCCCCAGACTATGTGATTATTAGGTTATTATCTGAGATTTCATGTAGGAATGGGGAAGGAACTGCAGAGAAAGTTTGAACAGACTGAAGAGAAGAATTAAATTAACGTTTTCTTATACCTTTTATGGGTCTAGCTTCATGAAAACACTAGTTTTTTTAATGTTTATTTATTTATTTTATTTTTTTTAATAATAGTTTATTGTCAAATTAGTTTCCATATAACACCCAGTGCTTCTCCCCACAAGTGCCCCCCTCCATGACAATCACCGCCTCCCCCCTTCCCCTCCCCCTTCAGTCCAGGGTTCATCTCCAGTATTCAGTAGTCTCCCTTGATCTGTGTCCCTCACTCTTCCCCGCTCTCTTTTCCCCTTCCTCTCCCCATGGTCCCCTGCCAGGTCTCTCCTGTTAGACCTATGAGTGCATTAGTTTTTTTAATGTTTATTTTTTGAGAGAAAGAGAGAGACAGAGTGTGAGCAGGGTAGGGACAGAGAGAGAGAGGGAGACACAGAATCTGAAGTAAGCTCCAGGCTCTGAGCTTTTAGCACAGAGCCCAACAAGAGCTCAAACCCATAAACCGTGAGATCATGACCTGAGCCAAAGTCGGATGCTTAACCAACTGAGCTACTTAGGTGGCCCATGAAAACGCTACTTTAATATGAATTTTTAAATTGTGGAATTGCAAAGGTCACAGATAATATAAACTCAACATTCCAGGCAAGGATGTATAACCCAAATCTAATGAAGAAACATTAGAGAAACCCCAAATGAGGAACAGTCTATTTAAAAATTTGGGAGGGGCATGTAATAAAATGGCCAGTGTGATAAAAGACACAGAAAGGCTGTGTAAAGAGTCTGGAGTCATGAAGGCTAAAGATTCATGAAAGATCAGTTGATATCTAAGACTAGACTGGATTGTGTACTCTGGGAATGGGAAGACGCTCTAAAGGGCATTACTGGGTCATTCGAAAAAACCAGAGTAAGAATGAAAGATTAAATACAATGTATCATTCTTTTTAAAAAGTTTATTTATTTGAGAGAGAGAGAAGGAGAGAAAGAGCATGAGCAAGAGTGGCAGAGAGAAAGAGAAAGAGAGAGAAAGAGAGAGAAAGAATCCCAAGCAAGTTCCATGCTCATGCAGAGCCTGATGCAAGGCTCCATCTCATGAAGCATGGGATCATGACTGGAGCTAATATCAAGAGCTGGACACTTAACCAACTGAGCCACTCAGACACCCCAATACAATGTATCATTCTTAAATTTACTAAAGCTGATAACTATACTGAGGGCTATGTAAGAGAATGTCTCAAAGGAAATGTGTCCTAAAGTATTTAGGGATGAAGAGCCTGAGATACGTGACTTACCTTCGAATGATTTGGGAAAAAATTGTGTGTGTGTATAAAGAGAACAAATAATAAAATGAAGTAAAAAGTTAATGGTGAATGTACGTAAATGGTATATGAGTATTCTTGAACTATCTTTATCTTGCAAATTTTCTTTAAATTCGAAACAGCTTTCAAACATTCAAAAAACAAACACACAAAAAAAGAAAAAAAACCAAACAAACACAAACACAAACAAATAAATAAGGAACCAGAGAGACAAAACACTGTCCACGGAGAAGATTATGTTGTGGACAACAGAGTTCTCATGAACAACTGGAGAGGCCAGAGGTTAAGGAATGCAGCCTTCAGTATTCGGTGAGTTTAATACGAGCTGAACTATCATTCAGGGGCAATGGGGCAAATAAAACATTGAAAAAAATAAAAACACTTTTTTTTATTTTTAGGTAATCTCTACGCCCAACGTGGGGGTTGAACTCACCTCTCTGAGATCAAGAGTCGTTCGCTCCACTGGCGGAGCTAGCCAGGCGGCCCCAGAATACCTAGATGATGATTAAAACACTCCCTCCCTGTTTCTTGCTGAGTCACTAATGGGTGTGCTTCAAGGGCAGGGAGATACAGTTCAGAAGAAAGAAGAGAGAAATAGAGATACAAAGGTCAGCAAAGCAATTAGTGAATGTGAGCAAATCTAAAGAAGCTTGGACTAAACATTTTTTCAAATAATTCTATTTTTGTGGTTAAAGATGTGGAATTAATATACTATTTTTTATTTTTTAATAATTTTTTAAAGTTTACTTTTATTTATTTTTGAGAGAGAGAGAGAGCATAGGAGGGGCAAAGAGAAAGAGAGAGAGAATCCCAAGCAGGTTCTGCACTGTCAGCATGGAGACCGACGTGGGGCCTGAACCCACGAACTGTGAGATCATGACCTGAGCCAAAATCAAGAGTGAGATGCTTAACTGACTAAGCCATCCAGGTGCCCCAGGAACTAATATTTTAGGCAGTAATAGCATGAAAGATGGGAAAGGATCATTCAGAGTTAAAACATTTTAATATCCTAATATTTTCTTGACGGCAACCATGCAGGGCTAACGATTTAAGATAAACTAAAAGAAAAGAAACAGAATCTGTAATTTCTTAGATGCTTAGAAACTGAGATAATAAAGAAATACTGAGATAATAAAGAAACTGAGATAATAAGGAAAACATGGCACTTACCCTCCCCACACCCCATAGCCAAAGGGCAGGAAGGGAAAGGCATAAATAGAAAAAACACAAAACAAGAATGGTGGAAATGAATTCAAATATATCGGTAATCTCAGGAAACGTAAATATTCATGGGACGGAAAAATACATGAGAAGTCAAAACAAACTAACCAGGTCTGCCTGAGTAACATTGTACTTGATGCACAGTGTGTTAGGATACACATAGGAGGGACCACTTTGTAAAATGACACAGCACAATGTTACTTATTGTTTACAGATACAAATACACTTAGCGGCATGTGAATGGAGTAATACACACCAAATTAGTGATGTTCTCAGGAGAAGATGGATGAGGGGCAGGATGGGAGGAAGGTAAGTGAGTGCCCCTAACTTTATCTGCAATTTATTTTTCCCTAAAAGAACAACTTGGGAGCCGTCACGATGAAAAGTGAATGTGGGACATTTGGGTTGTGGAATGTGGTGTCTGTTTTATTAATTTCTGGACTTCTCTATATATTTAAGGAAATCATGAAAAAACACTAACCCTCTATATTTATATTTAATTCCATTTTTCCAAGGACATAGAGAAGATACAGGTCTGCTGTAGATAAGGATGCATGTTACTCTTTGTTTTCCTCCGCTCCCAGATTCGTGCTCTGCTGCGTCCTGCTTCTGTAAACACAACAGCCCTTCCTTGCTCTCCTAGTAGAGTTTCCTGGTCTGGTCTCAACACGCCCTGGGGGCGGTGACCTGCTTCTCACCCTTGCTAGTCTCTGGATGTCTTACCATACCTTGTTTGTCCCCTTGATCCTGCTGGAAACTGGGAGAACAGTACCTTTGTTAAAGTGTTTGCGTTCTAGCCACCTGGGATGACCCAAGAAGACTCTGAAAAATCAGAAACAATTCTTTTTTTTTTTTTTAGTTTATAGAATTTCTTTGCTGTGTATCAAAAGATTGATAAGGCAACCTTCTCCATGTCCCAGCCTATTTGCACTACTTGAGCGTGTGGTCAACACCTTCTTGATGACAAGGAATCACGACTGACACACACAGGGAGACCTATTCATGTGCCAAAGATCATGTGATTCCTCGAATGGTATCAATTGTGTGTTACAATTTCTTTATTCATCTACTCAGTTAATTTTTTTAAATGTTTTATTTACTTTCGATACAGAGAGAGACAGAGCATGAGAGGGGAAGGGGCAAAGAGAGAGACACAGAATCGGAAACAGGCTCCAGGCTCTGAGCTGTCAGCACAGAGCCTGATGCGGGGCTCGAACCCAGAACATGAGATCATGACCTGAGCCGAAGTCGGAGGCTCAACCTGACTGAGCCACCCAGGCGCCCCTCTACTCAGTTAATTTTGATTGACTGGTGCTCTGTCCCAAGAATTGCACTAAGTAATGAGGACACATTAGGAGCTTCACCAGATAGGGCAAAGCCAGGATGAAGAGATTGGGTAAATTCTAGGGAGACGGAAGCGGAGAGTGCTGTGGGGTCCGCAGGAGGGTAATCTGACCCAATCCTGTACTGTAGGAGGTAGTTTCCCAAGGAAGTAACATCTGATCAGAAACCTGAAATTTGTGTACTAGTGAGCCAGCTTACAGACAACAGCCGGTGGGAGGGAATGAGATTTAGTTTTAAGGTATTCTGGGCATAGAGAAAAACAACCTGAGCAAAGATGAGCAAGGGATAAAAAGCATTTGGGAAATTAAAAGTAGATCTCTTGGGTTAATGTATAGATTGCAGGAGAGTGGGAGAGTTGAGACAGAAGAGGAAAGCAGAGGTCAGATCACAAAAGGTCTTATAAGTAAGTTTAAGGATCTGAGTGTTATTATGAGGTCAGTGAAGATCTTGGGTGGTGTATATCAAAATAACATTTGCATTTAAGAAAGATTTACCCTCAAGATGAACTTGAGATAAGTAAGGGAATTATCTTAGGAGGTCTCTGGAGGAACCCAGGCCAGAGATGAGGAGCTGGGTCTGAGATTGTGAGGCTGGACAGAGCGGCTGCAGCAGAAAGCATGGCTCACGTGGGCACCTGAACCCCATCCTGTCACATGCAGGCAATTGCTATCATGACAGGCAGCCCTGCAGCATGCAAACTGTCCTCTGTCTCCTTGGTGGCTTTTAACCAGACTGTGAACTCCCCGCAGGCAAGGAATATTTTGTGTCCATCTCTCTGTCTCTGGTTCCTTGGCGGTGCTCAGGGAATGAATGTTTTTGCATAAGTGAATCTCAGTGACATGGTATTTTTTTTTAATTTTTTAATGTTTTATTTATTTTTGATACAGAGAGAGAGCATGAGAGGCGGAGGGGCAGAAAGAGAAGGAAGCACAGAACCAGAAGCAGGCTTCAGGCTCGGAGCTAGCTGTCAGCAAAGAGTCTGACACGGGGCTGGAACCCATGAACATGAGACCTGACCTGAGCTGAAGCCGGATGCTTAATGGACTGAGCCACCCAGGCGCCCCAACATGGTATTTTTTGATACAATGGTTACCCTCATGATTTCCAGACCCAACACTGTTAGGAAAGTTCAATAAGGACTGTGAAGTCCATGTCCAGCGCTGTTTCAGAGGCACACGAAGGCGTGGATGCTTTGACTCGGTGCTCTGTGCATATCGAAGTGTGCAGGCTCTTTCCCTGACTCAGTTCTCTTGCGCCATCTTCTGGGATGAGCACGTCACAGCATGCCAAATACCATAACCCATGAAGACCAGCCTGAAAGCTCTGTGGGGGAAGCAGCAGACGGAACCCTGGACAGACTTACAATTCAGCTGGAGGAACGAGTCATGCACCCACACGGCCATCCATGTGTGGCAAAGCTTCCCAAGGTGTCTTGGGATATTTTCCCTAAACACCCCTTTTTACTGGTTTGCATGCAGACGATCTTAACTATCTGTATTCTTCTTTAGTGTTTGCAACAACTCTACGATACCAGACATTAGTATTATAACTGGCTTTGAAATGAGGAAAGAGAAGCATGGAGATTTAAATAAAATGCTTTAAAATGTTTAAAGAGGGGCACCTGGGTGGCTCAGTGAGTTAAGCGTCTGACTTGGGCTCAGGTCATCATCTCAAGGTTCGTGGGTTCGAGCCCCGCATCGGGCTCTGTGCTGACAGATAGTTCAGAGCCTGGAGTCTGTCTTCAGATTCTGTGTCTCCCTCTCTCTCTGCCCCTCCCCTGCTCATGCTGTCTCTCTCTCTCTAAAATAAATAAAAACAGTAAAAAAAAAAGTGTTTAAAGAATAACTTTCAAGAGGGACCAAGTCAGAACTGAAGACTGTTGTATGCCCAGGGGCACCCTAGACTCACAGAATATCCCACACAAAATAAGAGAGAGGTCAAGAGGGGCAGAGGTAAGCTGCTCAGCTTCAGCAGGGATGGGGCCGGGCTGGCAGGGAGCGGACAAATCCTGAGTGTGCTTAAAATGCCGAGCTTTGGCATAGAGGGTTAGAGGGGTGGGGGTGGGGGGGTAGCAGCAGCAACAATTCTCCTGCATTGTGTGTTCCCCAAAGGTCAAGGGCATGTTCCCAAGGGAGCAAGATTTTGTAATTCTATGAAAATTAATAGAACTTGCACCTAGATGATACCTAGAACCTTTGGGGGACATGGTCAAACAAAATAGATTTTGTTATGTTGGTTCACAAATGTGGTTAAAACAAAGAAACTAGCACATCATCCTCTTCTCATTGAAAGTTGTTCTTATACAAATATATGCTTGTGTGTATTCAAAAAAACCCAGCTCAGGTCATGAACTCATGGTTGTGGGATCGAGCCCCACATTGGGCTTTGTTCTGAGAGCTGAGCATGGAGCCTGCTTGGGCTTCTCTCTCTCCCTCTGTGCCCCTCTCCTTTTTCTGCTCTCTCTCTATCTCTCCCTCTGCACCCCTCCCCTGTACCTGCCCTCTCTCTCTCTCTCCCTCTGCGCCCCTCCCCTATTCCTGCTCTCTCTTTCTCTCTCCCTCTGCACCCCTCTCTCTCTCTCTCTCTCTCTCTCTCTCGCTCTGCGCCCCTCCCCTGTTCCTGCTCTCTCTCTCTCTCTTCCTCTGCACCCTTCCTCTGTTCCTGCTCTCTCTCTCTGCCTCTGCACCCCTCCCCTGTTCCTGCTCTCTCTCTCTCTAATAAATAAAAATAAAAATAGAAATAAAACCCTAAAAAAATCCCCAAAGAAGCCAAACCTTCAGGGAAGATTCTAACTCTCCTTTACTTTCCTCAGAGATATCGCAGCTGGTGGCATGCTTCCAGATCTTCTTCCATGTGTTTACACACACGTGCGTTCCAATGGGAGCAGGGAGTATGCTTTTGTGTTTTATCCCCCGTGTGAATGGTATCCTGCTGGACTTGCCTGCCCCCGCTCTCCCACAGGGGGGCTCGCACTCTCCTGACTCACCGGGATGTGTAGTTTGATTTGCAGGAGGCCCCCCTCCTGGGAGGCTCCATCCATGCCTAGGGACACTCATCCTCCGCCTTGGTCCCCCCAGACCAGGCCTCCAGGCTGGGAGCTCTCTGCAGCTCCTACCCGGCTTCACAAAGCTTCCTTCCTTCCTTTATCGTAGTAGAGCATACATAACATAAAATCTCCCTGCTTTAACCACTTCCAAGAGTGCAGTGCAGTGGCATTAAGCACATTTGCATTGTGTGTGACTGGTAACCCCACCCATCTCCGGAATGTTTCCCAAACTCTGCACCCATTCAACACTCGCTCCTCACCCCCTTCCCCCAGCCCCCGGCAACTATTACTCTACTTTCTGACTCTATGAAGTGGAATCGTACAGTGTTTGTCTGTGTGACTGGCTTATTTAGCTTAGGGTAGCGTCCTCAGAGTTCATCCAAGTTGTAGTCTGTGTTAGAATTCCTTTCCGTTTTAAGGCCGAGCAATATTGCGTTGTATGTAGGGAACGTATGTACATTTTGTCCATCCGTTCAACCACTGATGGGCATTTGGGCTGTTCCCCCCCCCCCCCCCCTTGGCTATTGTGACTAACGCTTCTACGGACAGGGCTGGGCAAAGACCTGTTTGAGTCCCTGCTTCCAATTCTCGTGGATAATTGCCCCCAAGCGATGCCACAGCTTTCTGAGCACACCTTAAGCTGTGGTTTCCTTCTTCAGATGATGACCCCTGTTTTTCAGCTATTTACCGTAGTTACCCACCTACCAGAGGAGTCCTCCTTGCTTTCTAGGACAATGATGGGTTTAAACAAATGTATTTCCAGTTCTGATGATTTTGGGGCAGGAGAGAGAGGCTGTTCTCAAACTCCTGGACTTCCAGATTCATTCAGGAGACACCCTGCTGGGGCACCTGTGTGCCTCAGTCGGTTAAGACTCCAACTCTTTTTTTAAAAATTTTTATTTATTTTTGAGATAGAGAACGTCAATGGGGGAGGGGCAGAGAGGGGAGGGAGCAACAGCATCTGAAGCAGGCTCCAAGTTCTGATCTGTCAGCACAGAGCCCAACACAGGGCTTGAACTCACAAACCATGAGATTATGAATCTGAGCCGGAGTCAGATGCTGAACCGACAGAGCCACCAGGTGCCCCCAAAGTTCTATCTTAATTAATAAAACGAAATTAAACCAAGTTGGCCATTGTGCCCAGGAAATCTGCATGACATACATTGTAAGAAAAATACTATCTATTGATACTTTGACGACTGATTTTTATCAGTCACAATGAAAAATCAGAGGTGAAAGTGTGCAGATATTTTATAAGATTTGGTGGTGATGTTAGAAACTCAAATTCCCAATCTGTAGGAATGCTATTCTTGGATTTGTGGAATCTTTCAGATCTTTCTTGCCCCTTCCACACCTACAGGGGACAGAGAATGGAAGGAGGGACTTCTGTCCCAGGACATTGGCTCCTCTTATTTTCCCCATATTCTCTGGAATCATAAAGAGAGCGCCGGTTGGGGAGTAGGCAGTTTTAGCTCAGAACAGCCACTTACCACATCTTGGCACATGTAAACGTGGGCAAGTTCCTTAACTTCTCTTAACTTACGATTTCCTCAACTGATGAAAAAGAGATGCATACCTTCTAAGTCCGTGCTGTGAAGAGTAAATAAGCTCATGTATGAAAAGCACCTCACATTCCTGAATCATAGAGGGCACATCACAAAAAGAGTTGCCTTTGTTATCATTCTTATTCATCAGTTTAATAATTAACTGAAGACATTCTCTTATCCCCAGACTGTTGACAGTGAGAATGTATTTTTTCTTTTCCTGCCATCCTCTTTCCTGTGATAACTCCCACCAGAGGTACTCCAAGATTCCCTTCAACAGAGAAAACCCGGAAAACCGTGGTGTCCAGGATTTTTGGCTGTTGTTGCTAGTCCTCCCACACGGTGTCGCTGTTGAGACAGACAACCTCGCCCCGGTTGCCATCCTCCTGGCTCAACTCCAGCGACTTTAGGGAAAGACGCAGGCACCTCTATGAAACTGCGGAACTAGGAGAGCAGCTGCTGTACCCCATTTCAGCACCCTGGAGAGATCACCTCTATTTAGGTACTTGTCGTGATGGAAGCAAAGCTGTAGGACTATGTTGTGTGTGCAGGAGGCAACCTGACCCCCACACATGCTGCCCATGGCTGGGGCTCAGTCCTGCTGCCTCATTTACTTCTCAGATCTTTCAGGGAGATGTCCGGAAGCTCCATGATAGATAGCTTCTTTCATGTGGACAGCTACCACCGTGCTCCAGTAATTAGCATCTTCTCCCTGGCTAGCAGGTTCCTGCTACAAAGAGGCCTTTGTAGGAGAGCCAGCTGTGACCAAAAGTTGGAAAGCCCATCCTTTTGGGGGGCACTTCTCTGCACAGATGAGTTCCTTGCCCACACTCATGCCAATGGGCTGCAGTTAGGAGACAGACCGTGCTGGAGAGAGAGTGGGTTCCTATCAGTAGCTGACTCCTGCCACTACAGCCACATCTCAGGTCTGTAAACGTAATGAGGGTGCCCGCCGTGGGAAGGATGCTCATGAAGAGACACCCAGCACAAACAGTCTAATCCAGAGAGCAGTTGCCAGATTAGATGTACAATATGATTCCATTTTCCTATTTTTTTCTTTTATGCTTTTTAAAAATGTTTATTTTTGAGAGAAAGAGTCAGAATGTGAGCGGGTAAGAGGCACAGGGAGAGGGAGACAAAGAATCTGAAACAAGCTCCAGGCACTGAGCTGTCAGCCAGAGCCCAGTGCAAGGCTTGAACTCACGGACCGTGAGATAATGACCCAAGCCAAAGTTGGACGCTTAACCAACTGAGCCACCCAGGTATCCCTCTTTTATACTTTTCTGTTGTCTGAATTTATTTTAATAAAGTATATGTGTTACTTTTGCATGTAGTAAAAATGATGAAGATTAAAAAACATACCATGTCCTGCTGGCATATCGGCCAGGAACAGAGCCTTCGACTGAAAGAACCAGTAAGGGGAGACTGTGGCATCATTATAAAGATTGCTTTTGGAGACATTGGAAAAAAAACTGTACTATCAAAATAATTTTTGAAGTGATGAACACAAAATGAAATCCAGAAGGAAATGTAAAAGTATGTCACGAGCTAGCCCTTTCTTCCTTAATAGGGTTCTCGAAAGATCAAAACAATATCAAGTTGTTATAGCAATCATAGCTTAAGAACAACATCAGAATCAGGTGAGAGCACACGGAAATTTCCTTGCCTCCTCTGCTTGTAGGCTTCTTTTTTTTTCTTGTTTTTGATCAAGTGATTGGTGACTATATCCTTTCTATTTGATTATGCCTCTGTGACGCGTAGGGTCTAAGTAGTATCCATTATTCACTTAGAAATTAGAAACCAAAGAAATGAGAAGAAAAAAGGTATTTAGTGGCCACCTACGATGTATTGAGCAGTGACTCAAAAATACCAGTGACGTTACTGCTCTCGTGGTCTAATGGCCTTGGCTCCAAGAAGGGTTAAGAGAAAATCCAAAGATGCTGACTTTTTTATCCCCCTAGTTCATTTTTAAAAATAGGCTTTATTTTTGTGAGATGTTTTAGATTCACAGAAAAACAGAGGGAAGTCCAGAAAGTTTCCACATACCTTTTACCCCCACATATATGCACAGCTTCCCTGTTATCAACATTTCCCACTAGAGGTACAATCGATGAACCTACACTGGATACATTACCGTCACCCAAAGTCCATAGTTTATATTAGGGTTCACTCTTGGTGTTGGACATGTGTATACGACATGTGTCTACCATTATAGTATATACAGGGTAGTTTCATTGCCCTAAAAATCTTTTGTCCTCTGCCTTTTATCATCCTCCCCCTTAATCCCTAGAAATCATTATACTTTTTACTGTCTCCATAGCTTTGCCTTTTCCAGAATGTCATGTCGTTGGAATCATGCAGTACATAGACCTTTTCAGACCGGCTCCTTTCACTTACTGATATGCATGGAAGTTTCCTCCATGGTTTTTCTTTTTTTTTTCTTAATTTTTTAATGTCTTTTATTTATTTTTGAGAGACAGAGAGAGTCAGTGTGAGCAGGGGAGGGTCAGAGAGAGAGGGAGACACCGAATCTGAAGCAGGCTCCAGGCTCTGAACTAGCCGTCAGCACAGAGCCCGATGCAGGGCTTGAACCCACAAACTGTGAGATCATGACCTGAGCCAAAGCTGGATGCTTAACCGACTGAGCCACCCAGGTGCCCTTCCATGGTTTTTCATGGCTTGATAGCTCATATCTTTAAAATTTTTTAAAAATGTTTTTTATTTATTTTTGAGAGACAGAGAGAGTCAGTGTGAACAGGGGAGGGTCAGAGAGAGAGAGGGAGACACAGAATCTGAAGCAGGCTCCAGGCTCTGAGCTAGCTGTCAGCACAGAGCCTGACACGAGGCTCGAACCCACGAACCGTGAGATCATGACCTGAGCCGAAGTCGGATGCTTAACCGACTGAGCCACCCAGGCGTCCCGCTCATATCTTTTTTATTGCCGAACAATTTTCCATTGTCTGGATGCACCATAGTTTACTTACCCGGTCGCCAGCTGAAGGCCTCCTTGGTTGCTTCCATTTATGAACTAAGCTGCTATAAACAAACATCTGGGTGTGGTTTTGGGTGAATGTGTTTTCAGCTCCTTTCAATAACTACCAAGGAGCAGATGCCCGATGTGTGAAGACACTTGGCCTTTGGCTCCTGCATCTGTGAACCTGAGATCTATAAATATATATACTTCTTTATGACAAAGGGGGAATTCAAATTTGCTCAAATATAAAGTCCATTTTAGCTGCATATGTTTTCTGTGTTAATTAGGGTGATATTAGCTTCTGGATCAGATTGATACTAACTCCCAGTCCAAACTGGTTGAGAAGGTTTTCATGTGGCAATTCAGAACCCAGGCTCCCTCCCTCTTGTGGTTCTGCCTGCGACTACGCGCACAGGGTTCTTTTCATTCAGTCAATGGCAATGGGAGAGATTTTGTGGAAGACACATGCATTTTTGTAAATGTTTGTTTATTTTTGAGAGATAGAGAGACAGAGTGTGAGCGGGGGAGGGGCAGAAAGAAAGGGAGACACAGAATCAGAAGCAGGCTCTAGGCTCTGAGCTGTCAGCACAGAGCCGGATGCAGGGCTTAAACTCATCAACTGTGAGATCATGACCTGCACTGAAGTGGGACTCTTAATCGACTGAGCCACCCAGGTGCCCCCCTCAATTATTTCTACCACAGATACAGCCATGACTCAAGGAAATGATTTTTTAATTCTGGGAAAATCTTATCAAAATCACTTTCAACTAGCAATCAGGAGTGAGGAAGAGAATTCATTGGGAGTGAACTCAGAGGGAAGGTCAGATGCAAATCAGGCATACTGGAGCTTTCCGCTTGAACTTGCACAAACCATTGATTGACAGACATAGCTCCTCAGCAGAGCAATCTAATGCCACATGGAAACATATCTACCTATCAACATGTTCTTCGGAGCGGTAAAAATCCTCCATCGATTGTGAAGAATGTCAAATGTGTTTCCAAACATGATTCATATACTTGAACAGACTTTTGTGTACAAATTAGCTACACCTCTAAAACACTGCTGTTGGAATTTTTTTTTATTTTGATGTTGGAAATTTTAATCGGTTCAGCCATTTGGAGGACAAATTGATATTGTATCTTAAGGTTGAAGATGAGGGCATCCTGTGACCCGTCATTTCCATCAGGACCGTTGGTAAGGATTTATTTCCCAGTCAGCAACCCTGACCACTAAATAGTGCCAAGAGCTGCATATATAAATGACTCCCAGTGGGTTCATTTTTCTACAAGATGATATCTGAAGAGCAGGAAAAAATTGACCGTTCTTATGAGACAAAAATCAATCCTTTTGGAATGCCACCGTCAGTAGTTAAAAATGCGATTGGCAGCAAGTTTCTAAATGGTGTCTGCCTATTTGAGATTCCAAATTGGAACAGGGAAAGATATCTGTGCCGAGAAGAATCAGTGAAGTCTTATTTTTTACAGGTGCATGGACGGATACATGAGAAGAGATCTAAACTTTACAGTGACATTTTAACTAAAGAAAAATTTTAAATTCTTTTATTTTTAAGTAATCTCTACATCCAACATGAGGCTCAAACTCACAACCCCTAGATCAAGAGTGGCACACTCTACTGACTGAGCCAGCCAGGAACCCTGTAGTTTTTAAAAAGCTAATACAAGTATTGATTCAGGGAGAATGGAGACATTATAGAATTTATCTGTTGTAGGAAAAATAGGGGACTGTAGATAATAATTTGTTTGGCCGACTGACTATTCAAGCGACATGATGAGGGCAAGGCATGATCACAGTAGTCGCATGTATAGAAGATTTTCTTTTCTATGGTGACTTGTCGGAGGACCTATTCTCTTCAGAAGGTGCTGGAAATATAAAATGTAGTTAAAATGAAACAGGCTTCTGAGCAAAAGACATGCCATCAACTTCTGGGCTAAAGCTCACACCTTTGGCTCACTGTGGTTTCCTCACTGTATCACCCGAAGCTTATTTAATTTAATTTTGTGTTTCTGTCCAGAAAGCGTGGCTTGCTGTCTCTTCCCCTAAGCAGCACAGAGAGAAGTAACAAATTAGAAGTGCGTAGCATGTGTGTGTGTGTGTGTGTGTGTGTGCATGCGTATGCGTGTGTGTTCACCTAGAATAGTGGTTTGTAACTGGCGATAATTTTGCCTCTCCCCCCTCACTAGGCGACATTCAGTGATGTCTGGAGACATTTTTGGTCGTCACCAACGGGGAGGAAGGGAGAGCTGTTATTGGCACCTAGAAGATGGTAAATATCCTAAGATACAGCCCCTTCTTCCAACATGAACAAGAATTATTTGCTCTGAGTATTAATACTGCTGTCCTTGAAACAGGCATAAAGGGCATCAGCAAAATGTGTGCGGCGACTTACAGCCTAACAGTGAGGGAGGAGGCAGGGAAATGATACAAACAGGCAGATGAGTTTTAAAAAATTAAATTTACAGAAGCATGTCCGTGTGGCGTGATGTAGCAAGGAGGCATAGGACTCTGTGCATCTCAACAACTCCCAAGGCTATCTCTTTATCAGAGCACTGAGTGATCATGGCTGTTCAAAGAATGTTAATGTATTCCGTTTAATAAAGTAGGTGAGCGATCTTTGTTACCCGCAGCTCGGCTGGAATGCAGACGGCAGAGGCCGACACCCGTGGGCCAGACCCACCTCTGAACGCGGCCTGGAGCTTAGGGACTCCTACCCGGTGTACTGGAGGCAGAATTTACGTGGGAAGAGTACATGCCTTTAGGTGAGCCAGCCCCGTCACTGTGTGACCTTGGACAAATTTTAAGTCTCCTGAATCGCTATAGGGGAATAAAACATCTACCATGCAGAGTGCTGTGGAGATTAAATAAAAATATTTGTAAAGTGCCTGATGCATAGAAGGCATTTAAAAAATGATAGTTCTGATTACAATAGACATGATTAAGAAGTTA
This sequence comes from Helogale parvula, assembly GCA_004023845.1. NCBI lineage: Eukaryota > Metazoa > Chordata > Mammalia > Carnivora > Herpestidae > Helogale > Helogale parvula. Next base: position 93,245 of record PJEM01002630.1, on the reverse strand, counting down.
TTAATTTATGACAAATGCTATTTGTATTTGTGATATATTTTTATAATAACAAACAATAAATAAAAGATAGAGGTGATGAGTTCCCGGAGCAGAGTACCTCAGTCCAAGCAGGCCTCCGGGACTGGAAGAGGAGAGAGGAGGAGAGTCTGACAGAACATTCACCTGATGCGGAACCACTCACGGCGTTATGCTATTGCGGAATTTCCTTGAGCCAACAGCCAGCTCAGTGCTGCAGATTGACCATGATTAGCCTTGAGTATTCTCCCTCGTTCAGGCTGGGAAGCCAAGGAGTTCCTTGGGATTTGTACCTTGTACTAAATTCTTTCTTTTATTTTTTAATTTCTTTTTCATTTCTTTTTTTATTTTAGAGAGAGAGGAAATGAGACAGCACATGACAGAGGGAGAGGGACCGAGGACAGAGGGGGCAAAGAGAGAGAAAGAGAGAGAGAGAGAGAGAGAGAGAGAATCTTAAGCAGCCTCCATGCTCAATGCAGAGCCTGATGTGGGACTTGATCCCATCAATGGTGGGATCATGACCCAAGCCAAAGTCAAGAGCAGGACGCACAACGGCCCGAGCCCCCCCAAGCACCCCCATACTAAATTATTTCTATCAGGGGAACCCCACATCCATGAAGCAGTCATGCATCCAGGACATGTTTAAGGACATCAGTGATGGTCCCTCCATTAACCCTCAGGCCTTTTATCGCTCCGTCTTCAGACAGAACTGGATTAGCGTCTTGAGGTTTTGCGGCTTACTAACTTACCTTGGTTAAACAGCTTGTGACTTCGACAGAAGCAAGTTACTTTATCTCCCTAAGCCTCAGTTTCTTCATGTGTAGAAGGAGAGCATAATAACTCGTGTTGTTTAATACATCTCAAACATATTATTAAACAAAAATTAAATACATGTGTTCAATAAACATTAAATGTGTTATTACATAAAACAATGTCGGGAAGCACTTAACTGAGAGTTGGCATCAGAGCTCTGTGAATGGGAACTGCTCTTTTTATTATTAATTATTATCACCCTTGGGATGGGTTTGATGGTTCTGATAACTTGGTCCTAAAGTTCCACTGCTTTTAAGGGTAGTTCATTGATTGGATTTACAGTAGTTTTATGTTAACTTTTTTTTTTTTTCCTTTTTGGTTAAAAGTAGACTTCATGCCCATGAGGAGTCCAAAGTGGGACTTGAACTCATGACCCTGAGATCAAGACCTGAGTGGAGATCGAGACTTGATTGCTTAACTGACTGAGCCACCTGCGTGCCCCTTGTGTTAACTTTTAAAGATTGGATAAATGCACTTTGTTTTGGATATGGAATAAATAAGGTTTTCTTTTTTTGGGAAAAGCTAAAACAATATAATCACTTTTTGTGATGATTGCTATATGAAAAGTAATATAATTAGTAAGAGGAAACTGCTGTTGAAATTACAATCTCTTCATTTTTTATCTTTTTACCCTTTTTGGAGTGTGCAAGGAATGCGTTTTGGCATAGCCCAAGTGTTATTTCAAATATTCTGGGTTACTGCTCCCCCCCCCCCCATATTATTGTCTGTTTTAGAAGCGAATGAACCACATGAATCATCTCCAGCTTAAGCCTGGTGTCCGTTGTGGGAACTCCCTGGCTCTTCCCTGTAGCATTTTGTGTTTGAAGACATCCGTGTATGTAAAGAATGGGGCTTGTCTCACTCGGGACAAACTTTTACTTCTCGCTGTTGGTGTGGGTAAAGGCGGAAGAGCAGATCTGTCGGTGGAGAATCACTATCAATACTGGTTTGCTTTGGGACTTAGCCCTGGACTATCTTCTCTTTTGATGCCAACTTGCCAAGCGATTTCGCCCTGTCTGCAGCAGCCCAGCCCTCACCCCTGAGGACAGTCTGGTCCATCCAGCTACCTACTTGGCAGCTCCCCTTGGTGGTCTAGTGGGTAATCCAAACTTGACAATGCAGACCCGACCCTCACAAAGCCCACCCTCTTCTAGCGCTATAAATGGCTTCACGCCAGTAACGAACTATTTGGTCTTTGTCTCCATCCCTTAGAGAGGGTCTCTAAATTCTTTCACTCACCCAAGTGTCATTGTTGATCATGGTGGGACCCTCAGAGCACATCTGAGCTAATGAGGTGACTCAGGACAGGGGTTGGTCCTGCCAGAAATATCAACCATGTGGGGGCGCCTGGGTGGCTCAGTAGGTAAGGCATACAAAGACTCGTGATTTCGGCTCAGGTCAAGGTCTCATGGTTTGTAGAATTGAGCCCTGTGCAAATCAGCATGGAGCCTGCTTGGGATTCTCTGCCTCTTCCCCCCACTCGCATGTTGTCTCTCTCTCTCTCTTTCTCTCTCTCTCAAAATACATAAATGAACATTAAAAAAAAAATACCAACCACGTGGTTGGAGAGTTGAAGCTTTGAGTCAGGTGTTATCAGCCTGACCCTTGAAGGAGGAGGGAAGCTAGAGACTGAATGTAGTTTTGTGGCCAACAACTCAACCAGTTGTGCTTATTAAGTAAGGAATCCCCAGTAAAAACTCTGGCCACCAGGTTTGAGTGTGGCCACCAGGCTTTTTGGTTAGTGACAGGCATTGACGTGCCGGGAGAAGGACCGCTCCTAAGGAAACAGAAGCTTCAAGTTAGAGACCGCCCCAGACATGGCCCTAAGTGTCTCTTCGGGCTGGTGTTGACATAGATCTAGTATGATAAAATGAAGTATAGTGTTTTCCTGAGTTCTGTGTGTTTTTCTAGCAAATGATGGAAACTGAATGATATTGAGAACTTGTAAGAAGGCAGTAGCCAGTATGTCGAGAAGTGTGTGTGGATGTGTGGGTGTCTGCAGAGTAGGGACCCTTGTGGAGGGTCGTGCTGTAAACTTGTGTGGCCTGACCTTACGCCAGGTGCTTGGTGTCAGAATGTGTCACAGCACTGCCCCTTGTTAAGGCTTCAGAGTGAGGAGTCACACATCACTTCCATCTTCCCTGCACCCTCTGCGTCGAATCCACCAGAGGTTCTGTTGTTTCTACTACTGCCCATCTGCCACCACCTTCCCACTGGAGCCACTGCTTCTTACCCAAATATTGTGATGGCCGCCTCGCTGGTTCTGCTCCTTCCAACGCTGCCCCCTGCAGCCCACTCTCCACTCTCCTCCACTTTAATCGGGGTGACCTTTCAGAAATGCAAGTCAGTTACGGACATGCCTCGAAAAAGGCTCCCACGCTTTCCCCTCGCACTTAGAATAAAATTCAGATTCCTTCCTCAGGCACACAAGGTCCTGTGAGGACTCTTACCTGTGTGTTTATTCAACCTTATGCCCCGCCCCCTTTCTCTCTGCATCATCCACACGGGCATCCTTTCTGATCCATTAACACAGTGATACCTAATCTAAGTCCACTTCAAAATCACCAGAGCACTTAGAAAAAATACCTGGCACTAGAGTGAAGCCTGGGCATCAGTATTTTCTAAGCTCTCCAGGTTCTTCTCCTTTTTTTAAAAAAATAGTTTATTGTCAATTTGGTTTCCATACAACACCCAGTGCTCTTCCCCACAAGTGCCCTCCTCCATCACCACCACCTCTTTCCCCCCTCCTCCTCCCCCTTCAACCCTCGGTTCGTTTTCAGTATTCAAGAGTCTCTCAGGTTTTGCGTCCCTCTCTCTCCCCAACTCTCTTTCCTTCTTCCTCTCCCCCTGGTCCTCCATTAGGTTTCTCCTGTTCGACCTATGAGTGCAAACATATGGTATCTGTCTTTTTCTGCCTGACTTATTTCGCTTAGCATGACACCCTCGAGGTCCATCCACTTTCCTACAAATGGCCAGATTTCATTCTTTCTCATTGCCATGTAATACTCCATTGTGTATATATACCACATCTTCTTGATCCACTCATCAGGTGATGGACATTTAGGCTCTTTCCACGATTTGGCTATTGTAGAAAATGCTGCTATGAACATTGGGGTACACGTGCCCCTATGCATCAGCACTTCTGTATCCCTTGGGTAGATCCCTAGCAGTGCTATTGCTGGGGCATAGGGGAGTTCTATGGATAGTTTTTTGAGGTCTCCAGGTTCTTCTAAGGGGCAGCCAAGGTTGATAACCAGAGCAGTGATACCAGGAGCTCTTTGCTGCCTCTAGGCCTTTGCCCTTGCTGTTCCTTCCTCCCAGAGTGCAGTTCCCAGCTCTTGAAATTGCCAGGTGTCAGTTCAGACATCACTTTGTCCAAGGTGGCTCCCTTGTTTTTGTCTTTCTTATCACTGTTTACTTTGTAATGCTTATCTTATTCCGTAAATATCTTGTTTATTTAGTTTCACTTGCCTCTTCCATTGGAACAAACCAACATAAAGACAGGAATCTTGTCTGTTGCGATATCCTCAGTGCTAAGCCCAACACTTGGCATATAGATGCTCCGTAAATACTTTTCAAGTGTTTCTTAAACACGTGATTGATTAATGTGTAACTGAAAAAAACCTGATGAGGTAATGTTCTACATGGAAAAATAGTACTCGGTGATGAGGCACCTGGGTGGCTCAGTCGGTTCAGCCTCTGACTTCAGCTCAGGTCATGAGCTCATGGTCCATGGGTTCGAGCCCCGTGTCAGGCTCTGTGTTGACAGCTTGGAGCCAGGAGCCTGCTTTGGATTCTGTGTCTCCTTCTCTCTCTGTCCCTCTGCTGGTTGTGCTGTCTCTCTCTTTCCCTCAAAAAATAAATAAACATTAAAAAAAAAAGAAAAACAGTACTCAGTGAATTGAATAGTTTTTCTTGTCCTTTAGGTAACATAGCAATATCTGTATCTCTATTTCTCTATAGACATATACATATGTATGAATGTGTATATAAATACATAATATATGTTATATATACAGTTTTTCCTAGAAAGGATAGTTCTTTTAAGAATATCTGCCTGACAGTGTGAAAATGTACAGGATGTGAATCCCGTGAGCCCTCAATAGCCTTGGAACATGTGGTTCAGGCTGTCAAATTGGAGATCACTCTTGGTGGGGTCCCAGACTCACAGCCTTCTTGGAACACGGGCCTTGTCTGTCCTGTCCCTGGTCATCACTCAGGCCCCAGCTGCAGGGTCACCCCCAGCCCAGGGCAGAGATGCCCCGACGTGGCTGTCATTGCTGGGGACTCGATGTGCTTGCTTGTTTGCTGGATCCCTCAGCACCCCGTCTTTCAAGGGCTGCGTCCTGCGTCCATTCTCTGTGAGTTCCCAGCCCAGTGCCTGGAACAGGCCCGGAGCTCCACTCGTGCCGGGAGTGTGCGGGAGCAAACGGCAGTAACAGGGGAGGTTTCAGAGCTGGGCTCAGACCCCAGCTGTCACCTGAACTGCTCCGTCCCCCTGGACAGAACTCCTGCTCCCTCATTTGTCAGTAGGGAAAAGAAGTATCTGCTGTCAAGCATCTAGGGGGTGGCCAAACTTGTGCTGGGAAATCGGTTCTTCTTTTAAATTTTTTGTTCATTTATTTTTGAGGCGGGGGGGACGGGCAGAGAGAGGGAGACAGAATCAGAAGCAGTCTCCAGGCTCCAAGCTGTCAGCACAGAGCCCAACGCAGGGCTTGAATCCACAAATTGTGAGATCATGACCTGAGCTGAAGTCAGACACTTAACCGATTGAGCCACCCAGGCACCCCTGGGAAATAGGTTTAAAGGTGACATTCATTACATGTACATGATATGATATGATATGATATGATATATTAATTTTATTTTATTGGCTTCCCTAATATTTTTTCAAAGCTGATCCACGGGCCACCATTTCAGGCTCATGAGGCAACACCCACCGCCCTGCCCACGTGCGCACGCCCCTCCGGGGTTCTCTTGCTCATTTCCCGAGTGCCTGCATCTCTTAGCAGGGCTGGGTCATGCAGACGCGTGGAGATCAAGCTCCCTCCTGGCTGAAGGCTTCGTGGAGACCCAGACGATGAATACGCATCTGTGACAAGTAAACAGCAAACACACACTGGGGTCTCTGATCATTTGTATGGGGAAGTTGTGAGTCAGAATGTTAAATCTGGGAAACGGACAGCGACGTGTGTGATGAACAATTTTCAAATCTGATCATCAGTGTCACCGAACTCACTGGCAAGCCCTCACTGCTGGAGTGAAGAGGTTTTGGCCCAGACTTTCCTTTTCTCATCTTTGAAATGTGTAGCTCACTTACAACCCAGGGGTTCTGGGCACAGGGGGACCTACTCTCTTGTAAGAAAATGAATCCCTTTCGATGAAATGAATTTCAATAATAAGTTCTGAAGGATCATTTTGATGTTTTCTCTCTCTTTCTCTTGCTTTCTGTGATCTCTAAGCAGATGCAAGGAAGCTGCAGTGAGGTAGCTCCCTGCCCTCCTGCAAATCTGGAAGTAGGGAAATGGGGTTGCATTCAGAAAATGAAATAGAGGGACTCCTGGTGGCTCAGCCGGTTACGCATCCGACTTCGGCTCAGGTCATGATCTTGTGGTTTGTGAGTTTGAACCCTGTGTCAGGCTCTGTGCTGACAGCTCAGGGCCTAGAGCCTGCTTCAGATTCTGTGCCTCCCTCTCTCTGCCCCTCCCTTGCTCACGCTCTCTGTCTCTCTCTCTCAAAAATAAATAAACATGAAAAGAAATAAAAAAAGAAAATTGAATAGAAAAATTCATGGTAGAAGGGATTATCTACCTGTGGAATTAACTGTAAGAGTGTTTGTCTTACGTATTTAAGTGGAGAGTTGGAGGACACGCCCAAGCTCTCAGGAGGTAGAACAAGGGATTTGCAGTCATAAAGAGTCTATTTCAAATTGATGCTCCACCATTTACCACATGTACAATCCTGAGCGGCATTCTTCATTTTTCTAAATCTTAGCTTCCTTGTTTCAAGATGGTGATGGAAACAGCAGAGGATTTATTGTCGCTGTTAAATGAAGATCATATCCAAAGCACATGGATAGTGTATGTACATCACAGATATTAAGTAAAAGTCTATTCCCAACTTAACCTCTCCTCATCCAGGTTACGAGGGCACCGTTTCAAGGGGCTGGGGCTATTGGATGTGCCCACAAGTTCGGAAAAGAGTTGTCAGCATTTATAGAGCACTTACTGCATGCTGCTGACTGGATGAAATGCTATTCTATATGTATTAACTCAACAACACACAGAGACAAAGGCACACAGCAGAGTCACACAGCTGAACAGTCGTGGAGACGGATTCCCAGCTCAGAGGGCTTAGCTCCACGGTTTGCATGCTCCCCGAGCCCGGGCCATGTCTGCCTTCTTCCAAGGCACACACCCAGCCCACTCCTGGCTCCCTGGATGAAGAAAGACTGATCAAGAGAAGGGAAAGTGGGGGATTAGGGAGTTGGGAGGAATCAGGTGATTGATTCGTGTTGCTGATGGTGTAGAGGCACAGCTCGGGGCCAAACATTTCCATGTTGGCTTATTGTTTTATCAGAAATAGGCACAGAATTTTTCATTTTTCTTCATAGTTAGCGTTGTATAAAATAAAACTTTGTACATATATAATCTTTTAAAATATGATTGCAGTTGCTTATATTAAATGCTCTAGGAAGATACCACATGCTTGTCGGCTTTGAATAATCTTATTCCCTTCTCTTTGTTTCTTGGCCACATATTTTTGGCAGATCTGCTTTTGTGCCAGACGTTGTGCTGCAGGAGTGTGGTCAGGGGTACTTAAATTCAAGAAGCACAGGCTTAGAGGGCAGGTGGGTTATGCTACTTCCTCAGTCTGCGTCCAAGGAGGGTCCACCTTCTTCAGCGTACTTGACTTTCCTGGTTTCTGTGGAAGGTGGGCTCCCACTGAGATGCCACTCAACATCTCAGTCCTACATTTAAGCGTCCTTGTTTTTTTTTTTTTTATACAGACTGAGAAAATGATGAGTTGTGTTCTTTTTTTCCCTAAATTTTAGAGAGAGAGAGAGAGAGAATGTACATGAGCAGGGGAGAGGTGGGGCGTGGTGGAGAGAGTGAGAGAGAGAGAATGGAAAGGAGAGAGAGAGAGATTGGGGATCCCAAGCAGACTCCACACTCAGCTCAGAACCAGATGTGGGGCGGATCCCATGACCTTGGGATTGTGACCTGAGCTGGAATCAAGAGTCAGACACTCAACCGGCTGAGCCACCTGGGTGCCCTGATGACTTGCGTTTGGATTCATTCATCCCATAAGTTTGAGTCTTTCGGCCAGTGTGGTCATTATGTGACTCATTATAAATTAATAAACAGACATTCTGAGTTACTCCTCTGTCTCCAAAAATTGTGGTAATATAAGATCCTGAGAAATGATGACATTCTTTCTGATTCTTTTTTTTTTAAATTTTTTATTTTTGAGAGACAGAGAGAGACAGTGTGAGCAGGGGAGGGTCAGAGAGAGAGGGAGATACAGAATCCGAAGCAGACTCCAGACTATGAGCTAGCTGTAAGCACAGGGCCCGACGCGGGGCTTGAACCCACACACCGTGAGATCATGACCTCAGCTGAAGCTGGACGCTTCACCAACTGAGCCACCCAGCCGCCCCCTTTCTGATTCTTGATGTATAAATTCCTTGCCTGAGGCCTGGACTCTGGAACTTGATGAGTTTATCAAAATAATGTCACCTTTTGAGTTCTCCTGGTGCCTGGTCAGTATGTAGGAATTCTTTTTGAAACAACAAGAACAACAACATAATCAAGTTTCCAGGAAAGTGACGGGGCTCACTTTGAGTAAAGGAAAAAGAACACGTACCATTCTTAGATTGGAAAATATTCCCAATAATGGTTCTATTCTCGTAGGACTTTTTGAGACTCACCCACTCTGATGTATTTAGCTCTGATACATTTATTTTTCTGCTGTTCATATTTTTATACGCCAGAATGGACTTATGCAGATACTACGATCCATCTACCTAATTCTACTGTTAGTGGGCACCGTTGTTGGTACATTGAGCTCATTTGTTCTTACAAATCATGCCCCTTGGGCATTCTTGTTCATGTCTCCTGGTATACACGTGAGTGCAAAAGTTTCCTTCTTTTTTAAAATGTTTATTTATTTATTTGGAGAGAGATGGAGAGGGAGAGTCCCAAGCAGGCTCCAAAATGGATCCCATAACCCTGGGATTATGACCCCTGAGCTGAAATCAAGAGTCAGATGCTTACCTGACTGAGCCCTGATGAAAAAGTTTCTTTAAGTTATCAACTTAAGTGTGAAACCACTCTGTCAGAGTGGATGCAAATCTTCAACTTTGTGAGGCCACTTGTCAAGTGTTTACACCAATCCTGGTGGATTTTGAGGCAAAAAAAATAAATCAATTGAGGCTACAATTCATAATAAAGCTGTAAACATAGATAGCGAATAGGTTTTCAGACAAAAATAATCAAATATGTAGTTGATTGACTTTGTAGAAGTAAAAATGATGACTTGAAAAAAGAGAGATAACTATCTGAAAGTTGAGTGTCAGTGAATCGTTGATTCATCTGCCCCCAGACCCCACGCATGGTTGAAAGATTTTCCAATAGTGACAGAAAACCGTTGAAGCGCGTGTGTTTTCTTGCAAAGCACAAGCCAAGTTTTCTTCTCCCAGAAAATTGCAAAAACTTTTTTCTTGTGAAATTGATTAATTTTATCACAGAGACCAATACTACGAAGAAATCATTTAGAGCTCTTCATATAAAAAGAAACACAACTATCCTATCGTTGGAGTGCTTGAAAAAACATCTTAAAGAGTTTGTGACAAATACCGAGAGAGCTATTGACAGAATGGTGCTATGATGACAGCGTTGGATGCAGAATAAAATCGATAGTGTATAATACGGAAGAGCAAGGGCGCCTCCCGAGAGCTGAGGGAGGCATCTGACTTTACGTTTGCTGATAGCCACCGAGGGGAGGTATTAGTTTCCTGGCGCCACTGCAAAAAGTGACCACAAGCTGTTCTGGAGGCCAGAAGTCTGAAACCAGTTCCACTGGGCTGACACCCAATGTGTGGGCAGGGCCACACTCCCTCTGGAGGCTGGAGGGGGAGTCTTGCTCCTTGCCTCTTCCAGCTTCTGGTGGCTGCTCTGCGCTATATAGCTAGATGCGTTTGCATCATTGGCAAGTATTTCATGCTTTCCTTGGCTTGTGACAGCGTTGCTCCAATCCCTGCCTCTGTCCTCACATTGTCCGTCCGCATTATCCGGCATCATCTCCTCATCTGTAGATCCTCAGATTAGGCACATCTGCAGAAACTTTCCTGGGTAAGGTAGCATTCATAGTTTCCAGGGATTAGGGCCTGGTATCTTTGGGGCTGCCCTTTGGCCAACTATATGGGTAAAGTGGGGGTCACTGTGGTATGTATATGAAGGAGAATATGATGACTTTTTGTTTTGTTTGTTACTAAAATTTTATGTTTCAATGGGAACGAGTTTTAAAAAATGTTTATTGGGGCACCTGGGTGGCTCAGTTGGTTAAGCCTCCTACTTTGGTTCAGGTCATGATCTCACGTTCGTGGGTTCGAGCCTTGCGTCGGGCTCTGTGCTGACAACTCAGAGCCTGAAGCCTGCTTCCAATTCTGTGTCTCCCTCTCTCTCTGCCCCTCCCCACTCATGCTCTGAATCTCTCTGGTCTCAAAAATAAATAAAACATTAAAAAAATTAAAAAATATATTTATTTATTTTGAGAGCGAGTGAGAGAGAGAACAGGGGAGAGGCAGAGAGAGAGAGAGAGAGAGAGAGAGAGAGAGGAAGAACCCCAAGCAGGCTCTGTGCTGTCATTGCAGAGCCCAAGGTGGAGCTCAATCTCATGAACCATGAGATCATGACTTGAGCTGAAATCAAGAGTTGGTCACTTAACTGACTCAGCCAACCAGGCTCCTAAAGAGGAAAGATTTTAAAAAATTCAATCAGTCGTACTTTGTGGGCCATGATGTCAAGGTAATGAGAGTTTTGGGGAAAATATTGATGGAGCACTAGCTGATTTACAGTGAGAAAGAGCTTTGTCGACCGAGTCCAAGCGGGGGCTCTTGAGCGTCAAACCACAAAATGCTTTCTCACAAAGAATAATTGGCACTTAACCGTATGACTGTTAATCTTCATGTAGCATCGAACGAGATGCTGAAAACTGAATAAGAACAAATCATCTTCTCATGCTGACAGGGGCACACACAGTTAGGGCAAAGCTATTTTCCCCAGTGAGCACACTGTTTTAATGGGGGGATGGTACACTTCTGTCTTTGAAACAAGAGATACTGATTCAATCTCAGTATCTTGCACGGTGTAAATTAGAGGTCTAAACCATCACACGAGGGGCAACATAACTCTATAATGAACACCTAGGACAAGATAGCAGGATTTCTTCAGTAGGCTAAACTGTGGTTCAGGGGTTGCTTGTTGAGAGTTAGACTGTTGACCAATAGTTAATGATTTTCTTCTCTTGTTTGATAAAGAATGAAGAAAAACAAGATACGGTGTTCGGTATGAAAAAAAAATCTACATCCACATTGACACACTGCAATTCATGCACATTCACACATGAAACAATACTTTCTAGAGCCATAGTCCATGAAAGGGTGAAAACGGTCTGTTTTCAAAGTTATCTCCCCTAGAAGCATTTACCCTCTGACTTTCAGATGTGACTGCTGGTCAACATAGCATCCAACAAGGCAGGGAAAGTAGCTCCCAGGGACAAACCGGTTCCTGTTCTTTTTTTTTTTTAATTGTTTTTTTTAATGTTTATTTATTTTTGAGAGAGAAACAGACAGAGCGTGAGTGGGGGAGGGACACAGAGAGGGGAAGACACAGATTCCAAAGCAGGTTCCAGGCTCTGGGCTGTCAGCACAGAGCCTGATGCGGGGCTTGAACTCATAAACTATGAGATCATGACCTGAGCCAAAGTTGGACACTCAACAGACTGAGCACTCCACCCCTTCATGTTTTTTTAAAAAAATATAATTTAATTTGAAATTTAAACTTTATTTAGGTATGACTAACATGTAAAAAGCTGTATGTGTTTAATGGACACGACTCGGTGAGTTTGGGGAGAAGGACACATCTGTGTAACCATCACTACTATGAAAGCCATCAACGTGTCCATCGCCTCCCAAAGAGGAAACCACTTCCTTTTCTATTTGATTTCCAAAATTTGTATATAAGAGGCATCAAACCTTTACTAAATATCAAACATTTACTAAAACCAGTGGTGCACATTTGTGGTAGGCAGACTAAGTTCTCTGCACATGAAAATATTTGAGAAACGTTCCCCCATCTAATCCTACTCCAAGAGAGGCACTGGGAAAAAAAGATGAACAAAACAATTTATCAAGGATTTGAAGTCTAACTGGACATGTGCACAGAAGACTGGGACAATAAGGCAGTGTATGATCGTAATCATACAAACGAATTTGTATTTGCCTAGTATCACTCAGTTAAGTAGCAGAACGGGAGCCAGGAGAGGGTTTTGCCACTGTACCACTCTATCAGTAGTTTTTAAAAATTTTAAAGTTTAGCATGGAAAAATTTAAACATATGCCAAAAAGGGAGCGTCTGGATGGCCCAGTTGGTTAAGTGTCCAACTCTTGATTTCATCTCAGATCACGATCTCACGGTTTGTGGGATCGAGTCCCGCACTGAGCTCTGCACTGACAGCACAGAGCCTGCTTGGGATTCTCTCTCTCTCTCCCTCTCTCTTTCTGTCCCTTCCCCACTTTCTCTCTCTCTTTAATAAACATTAAAAAGACATATGCAAAAAAGAAGAGTATTATATGGTGAGCCATCATGTTCCCATTTCACAAATTCAGTAACGATGAAATCCAGGACTATTCTAATTTCATCTATATTGTCAGCTGTTCTTTCCACCCTACTCCCTGGGTTATTTTTGAAGCAAATCTCAGATGTGCTGTTTCATTCACAAATATTGATCACTCTCTTTAAAAAATACGCGATTTGACAAAAAGCCCTGCCATATCATGAAATGACATAAATTTCCTTCTTTCCAATCTTGACTATGCAATGGTGTCCCAGATTTTCCTGATGGTCTTGTAACAATGTGCCTGGGCACGCGTGTGTGTGTGTGTGTGTGTATGTCTGTGTGTATACATATGTGTGTGTGTGTGTGTGTGTGTGTGTGTGTGTGTGTGGTGCATGTGTTTATACTTAGTTTATTGGAATCAAGATGCAAACAAGGTCCATTTATTATATTTTATTGATGTATCTCTTGAGTGTCTCTTTACTGTATAGGTTCTCTTTTTTCGTCTTTCTGGCCTGACTATTAGGAGAAAGTTATGTGGTCAAATTGATTTTTTTTATCTTAGGCGGTCCCTGGATTCTCTGTCACAATTAAGGAAGACTTCTCTACTCCTTGGTTAGCTATATCCACCCTGTTTTCGTCTGTCTGATTTCATATTTTACATTTAAACCTCTGATCTGTTTGAAATTGATCCTAGTGTATGGCCTGAAGAATTGATCTAATTTTCAGTTTTCCCAAATGAGTTTCCAAATGTCCTAGTGCCATTTATAAAATGTTCATCCTCACAATGATCTTTTTGATTTCTTTACTTACCCTGCTCTTTAGGGGAGAGCATTAGTGTGAGAGAGACGAGCCAATATTATTCAGACATTATAACAGATAATGCAAACCATACATACTGATATAGATAAATGTCCCTCATATATTAAAGTAAAATGAAAGATATAGAAGAGTAGGCATTACAAGTCAACTTTTGTTCAAAATTATTTATGTATAAGCATATATAAGTAATATATATTTATGTTACCTATAAATAGAAGCATAATGTGTGTTTATCATATATAACATATTTATTTGAAGATATAATTTATACATATAAAATAATACATATTATATATAAATGAAATATTTGGAAGGAAAGTCTTCAAACTGTTAATTATGGCCAATGATGGTTTACTCTACTGGTGGAATCCAAGGGGTAGGATTTAAATTTTTTCTTTGTATATTTCAGTATTTAGTTTTTATAACAAGCATGTGTTTGCTTACAGACATCTAAATCTGAGAAAAATAGGCCTTTAGCATATGCTGAACTTCATCGAATGAATGGTTTTGAGTGCTGTGTGCTAGGCTTGCTTTTATGCTTTTCCCATCCCATGTTTTCAAATCATCCACCTGCTCTGCTTCTCGGTTTCCTCCTCTCTGGAAAAAAATAAAAAAGAAGAAAAAAAGAAAGCTTCAGAATGCACTCAGGATGGATAATTAGGAGATCTGGAGTCTTGTCTCCACTTTTCCAGGCTAGCTCATGAACTTGGGTGAGGGGGTGGCCTCTCTGACCCTCTGGTCTGCACCTATTAGGTGGGGACTGGGAGCAGACCCTTTCTGTATTGTATTGTGGTGTCCTTCTCTGGAATTATGTCATCTGAAAATATTTACAACACGCTCTGCATCTGTCATCTGACCAGTCCCATTCCAGCCAGGCTGGGACGGTACTGGTAAGTTCCCTTCCATCAAGCCTGGTTGGGACATAGTAGGAAAAAGTATTGGAGGCGCCTGGATGACTCAGTCTGATTTCGGCTCAGGTCATGATCTCGTGGTTTGGGAGTTCAAGCCTTGCCTCAGGCTCTGCGCTGACAGCTCAGAGCCTGGAGCCTGCTTCAGATTCTGTGTCTCCCTCTCTCTCTGCCCCTCCCCTACTGGTGATCTCTCTCTCTCTCTCAAAAATAAATAAAAAAATTAAAAAGTTAAAAAAAAAGAAAGAGTATTTACTCTGTCAGGTTATGTCCATTCTGCAGGCCAGGAGAGTGATTTATTTAATTTATTTTTATTAAGTATCAGAGTTTGCAGATGAAAGGCAGTTTTTTAGAACAGAATTAAAAAGGGATTATATAAGCCCCTTGAATCACAAGTTTTTATTTTTTGGGTATTGAAGTTATTCTATTTTCTTTAACAACTTTTTTTTTTCAGTAGAAAGTTTTTTTAAGTTTATTTATTTATTTTGAGAGAGATAGGGGAAGGGGCAGAGAGAGAGTGTCCCAAGAAGGCAGCACATTGTCCACGCAGAGCCCAACGTGGGGCTCGATCTCCGAACCATGGGATAATGACCTGAGCCGGAATCAAGAGATGCTTAGCTGTCTGAGCCACCCAGGTTCCTCTTTTTTAGCAATAAGTTTTTAATATAGCCTTTTGTGACTTTCTGAGGATAGCGTGATTGCATTGTAAGTGCATTAACTTAAGCAGACTCAGCTATATGTGTGTGATTCTAGTGCTTATTTTTCATAAGGTATGGAGCGCACATAAAGCTGATTTCCTTATCTGTGCTTAGCTGGAAAAATAACTTTGTTTCAATGCCAACAAGAGTTATTGGTTGGATGGATCACTATGTTGTTGACTGTTGTGTTTAGCAGACAGTTAAAGGAATCAGTTTTGCCTTTGAGTTTTTCCCATAGCAAGCTGCCATCGGAAGCTACTACTAACGTAAAATACACTTCTCTTATAACGAATATGCATTGCAGAAACTTTAAAAAACATAATAGCAGAAGAAGCTGAAAGTCATGTTTCAGCCTTCTATGTGGAGGTAACAGTTATAATGATTGTTAAGAGTGTATTACTCTCCAGTATTTATTTGATGCATATATTTATGTGATAGGATATAAATTGGAACTACTGGTGTAGGTGCCTCCCGCCACTGCATTCCCTTGTACTCTACCCTGGGGTCATCTCTCACCTTTCCTTCCAATCCATCACTTCTTAGAAGTTTGACAGCTGCTTTGTGAAACTCATTAGAATTGCACCGGATCAGAAGCCATAAATGTCCAGCTCTGGGATGTGAATGTTTTATTTTTATTATTATTATTTTTTTTTATTTTTGAGAGACAGAGAGAGACAGTGTGAGCATGGGAGGGTCAGAGAGAGAGGGAGACACAGAACCCGAAGCAGGCTCCAGGCTCTGAGCTAGCTGTCAGCACAGAGCCTGATGCGGGGCTCAAACCCTGGGCCGTGAGATCATGACCGGAGCCAAAGCTCTGCTCAACCGACTGAGCCACCAGGTGCCCCGCGGATATGAATGTTTTGAAAGTTGGTGTCCTGATGAATTCAGCGCATACAATGGGGTAAACAGATAGAAGGGAAGAGGTGCCAAGTTTCCCTTTCCCGGGAGATGAGGAATCCCCAGCCCGGAGGAAGGCTTTGTGGGGACACAGAGTCTTTGCCAAGAGAGATGTGGGCAGGGTTGGCCCTCGGCGGACCCCCCACTGAGCTCCTGCCCCAGCCCCTGCCTTAGAGAACGCCATCTGTTGCCGGCCATGGGGAGCCTCGGGACGCTGTGTCAGGGCCCAAGGACCACTGTGTCCCATATGAGTAAGTATGTGCATTACCAGTGCCAGGGAGCTAAGTAGGTGTTCCCTCCATGCCATTGTGCGAGAAACGCCCACGGAGAGCAGCCGGTGGGTTTTTGGCACACCGATCAGCTGGCATGAGTGTGTCCATCTGTTCCCTGAGACACTGCTAGTCTCCATGTGAATTACCGTGTGTGGCCAGTGTCTGCTTCGTTGGTCAACAACATTTGGCAGACCAGCTGGGGTCCGTGCCTTGGACAATTGCAGGGTCGGTGGTGAGATCATGTGGAAAGACCCAGCCCGGGTTCTTGGGTGGACTGCGCTCCATCAGCTCTCCGGGCCCCCAACTCTTAAATCCCCCAAATCAGGATTACACCGTAGAGCCTATTTGGAGACCCTGCCTTTCCACTTTATAATCTGATCATACGCTTTCCTCCTACGATTGAAGATTCTCCCAGAGGGTGATTGTAATGGTTTCAGAGCATGTGCCCTTACCACGATTTGCTTTTAAAATCGCCTCTTATTGGACGTAATGATGATTTCCATTGTTCTGCTGCTACAAATAAGGTAACAACAACTTTCCTTGTGAAATGTTCCTGGGAACGTCTCTGAATTGAAAACCAACTCTCCACAAATGGCGAGCAATCACAAGATAAATACTGCGAACCCCATCGTCTGGGTTTTTGGCCTATTTTTCAGGATTATGAGCGGCCCCTAAAGAAAGCAGCAAAGGCCCAGCTGCGTGCAGATGGGCAGTGCTCGCAGAGGCTCAATATGGACTTAACTCACCGGTGGGGGAAGAGAGGCAGACACAGGAATATAAGATTTCCATGGAAACGTGCTTCCTGGCTAAATATACATCGTGGTCTCTCAGAGTCTGTGATGACCTATGTGTGTGAAATGAGGTCCCAAGCGGAGCTCCACAGTTTCAAACATTTTTTAAAATGTTTTATTTATTTTTGAGAGAGAGAGAGAGAAAGACAGAATGAGCCATTTTTTTCTACATGTATATTTGTATACACCTATATATTTAAGAGGTAGAGTGCAGGATTTTCTGATGGTTTTCTAAAAAATTTTTAGGTTTTTTAATTTATTTTTGAGAGACAGTGTGAGCAGTGGAGGGTCAGAGAGAGAGGGAGACACAAATCTGAAGACAGGCTCCAGGCTCTGAGTGAGGTGTCAGCACAGAGCCCGACGTGGGGCTCAAACCCACGAACCTGGAGATCATGACCTGAGCCAAAGCCAGACGCTCAACTGACTGAGCCACGTAGGTGCCCCGGAGCTCCTCAGTTTCAGACGAGGCTCTATAGCCTTTAGCAACCTTGCCTTCGACTCTGTGACTCAGAAGTCCAGTTGGCATGGTCCCCACACATGAACAGAAAAGCCATGAAATAGTAATGCTCTGTACCGACTCTGCTTCACTTAGAGACTCAGTCCCTTCCAAATCGATGAGCTTTGCATGATGCATCACAGAGCCACAAAGTCACACCTCTCACTGTCTTTCGGGTCTACAGGGAGGGAGGACTAGGAGCAGGAACCCAGGAAGATGATGCACCAGGAGGGTTGAAATCCTTTTCTTGTGTTTTTAGTGCAGAACAATTTCAATCAGTGCCAGAGATCAGGAGTGTGTTACTTATCAAACGACTCAAGCAGGAGGTTTGAAGAAGCCCAATGCCTGAGTTTGATTCTCCTCTTTGATAGTAAGGAAAGGAGTATGATAGAATTTTAACATATTTTATCTCTGTTTATGTGTAAGGAACGCATATCTGGAGAATACAGAAAGATGTAAATAGACTTTATTTTTTATTTTTATTTGTTTATTTTTTATTTTTTATTTTATTTTTTTAAAATAGTTTATTGTCAAATTAGTTTCCATATAACACCCAGTGCTTCTCCCCTCAAGTGCCCCCCACCATGACCATCACCCCCTTCCCCCCCCTCCCCCTTCAGTCCATGGTTCGTCTCCAGTATTCAGTTGGGGCGCAGGGGGCATGCTAATCTTCTCTGTATCGTTCCAATTTTAGTATATGTGCTGCCGAAGCGAGCACTATTTGTTTATTTTTTAATGTTTATTTATTTATTTTGAGAGAGAGGGAGAGAGAGAGAGTGTGTGTGTGTGAGCAATGGAAATACACAGAGAAGGAGAAAGAGAGAATCCCAAACAGGTTCTGCATTGTGGATACAGGGCTCCAACCCATGAACCATGAGATCGAGACCTGTGCTGGTCAGGCACTTTATCTGCTTAACCGACTGAACCACCCAAAATAGACTTTATTTTTAAAGCAGTTTTGGGGCACCTGGATGGCTGAGTTGGTTGAGCGTCCTACTTTGGCTAAGGTCTTGATCTCATGGTTCGTGGGTTCCAGCCCCGCATCAGGCCCTGTGCTGACGGTTCAGAAGCTGGAGCCTGCTTTGGATTCTGTGTCTCCCTCTCTCTCTGCTCCTCCCCTGCTCGTGCTCTGCTTGTCTTTCTCTCTCTCTCTCAAAAATAAAGTAAACATTAAAAAAAACAGTTTTAGGCTCACAGCAAAATTGAGTGGAAGGTTCAGAGTTCCCATAAACCCTCCATCTGTGCATAGCGCCCCCTATCTTCAACATCCTCACCTCTCACAGTGATGTGTTCATTATGGTCAACGAAATCTATGTTGACTCATTATTATTATCACCCAGAGTCCACAGATGACATTAGGGCTCACTCTTGGTGCTGCATATCCTATGGGTTTGGGTGACTGCATAATGACATGCATTTACGACATTACACGGATTTTCACTAAAAGTCCTCTGTACTTCACCTGTTCTTCTGATTACTTTTAACTTAGGTATGTCTTTATGTCTAAAGTAAATTTCTTTCTTGTTAATAACATACAGTTGAGTCTTGCTTTTTGATCCATCTGTCAATTTTATCTTTATTTTTATAATAGTTTATTGTCAAATTGGTTTCCATATAACACCCAGTGCTTCTCCCCTTTTAATTGATGTATTTAACCATTGACTTTTAAAGTGATTATTGATATAGTTGCATTAATATCTACTATATTTGTTTCCATTTTCTATTCATTGTTTTTTTTTTTTGTCTTCCAGTATTTTTGTCTTCCACTCTTTTTCTGTTATTTGTGGTTTTAACTGAGCATTTTATATGACTCCATTTTCTCTCCTTTCTTAGCATCTCAGTTAGATTTTTATTTTTGCCTTTTTAAGTGGATACCCTAGATAGAATTTGTAATATACATTCAGAGCAAATCCAAGGTCACCTTCAAATAACTCTATATTGCTTCATGAGTAGAGCAAATACCATATACTAACAAAATATTCCTAATTCCACCCTCCTGTCTCTTGCTTGTACCTTGTAGCATTGCTGCCATTCACCTCACTTACACAAAATCAGGCTTCTAGATGTAATTGCATATACTTCCGTATTTATATATAATAATGAGCATCCAAAATCAAATACATTGTCGCCATTTGTTATTTTTAACAAACTGTTATCAGATCAGTTAAAGGTAAGAAAAATAAAAGTTACTTACTTTCATTTGTACCTTTTCTAACGGTCTTTCTTTATGTGGATCTGAGTTTCTGACCTATATCAATTTCCTTCTGTAGGATGAAGTCATCCAGAGGACCTCACCCTTGGCTGCCCCTTGAGTTGACCTGGGCAGTTAGAGGCTCCTCCCTGTCCTTGGAATATCCTCCCTGCCTGGCATTCCACCCCCTTTCCCACCGTGGGAGCCGTTTTCAAGGACGTAGCCCAGAGAGAGTAAGTGCTGTTGGGACCATCTGTAGGCGTGCCACTGAATGCAGATGGCAGAGATTTGATCACACTCAGGGCGGGTGCAGAGGTCCACTGGTCCTGTGACCATCCAAGAAAAGCCTCGGAGGTAAGTTCCCTTTTGTATCAAATCCGCCACCTTCCAACCTGAAGTGGCTGCTTCATTCTCCGGTTTCCCCTTCCCCTGAGTGTATGGGGGAGTTTCCATTTCACCTGGTAGCTCCTGAGGTTTCCACTTAGCACCTTGTCTCTGAAAAATGTCTCAATCTGTATCACGTAAGGCAAGTCTACTGGTGACAAATTCCTTCAATTTTGTCTGAGAAAGCATTTTTCTTCACTTTTGAAGGATAATGTCTCAGAATACAGAATTCCAGGTTGGTGGGTTGGTTTTTTTTTTTTCTCTCTCTCTATCTCTCTCAAACCTTCAAATATTTCACTTCTTGCTTGCACGGTTCCCAAGAAGAAAGTGGATGCACTGGTTACATTTGTCCCCAGTAGGTGAAGTTTTTAAATTTTCCCTCTCTGGCTCCTTTCAAGATTTTTTCTTTTTCTTTGACTTTCTGCAGTTTGAATATGATATGCCTAAGTATTATTCCCCCCCACCCCCACCTCCATTTATCCTACTGTTCTCTGGGTCTGCGATTTGGTGTCTGACGTTAATTTAGGGAAATTCTCAGTCTTTATTGCTTCAAATATTTTTTCTGTTCCTTTCTCTCTTCTCCTCCCCTTGGTATTCCCATTGCTTGTACATTATATGTTTTTTTTTTTTTTACTTCTTGCCTCAACTGCATGATAATTTTTTTAAAAAATTTAGATATAGTTGATACACAATTGTTGCATTAGTTTCAGATTGTATATTACAACTTCTGTGTAATCCAGTTCTTGGATATTTTGTTTCACTTTTTTTAGTTTTGTTCCCTTTGTTTTTCAGTTTTCAGTTTT
The DNA here is from genome assembly GCA_004023845.1 of Helogale parvula. Taxonomy (NCBI): domain Eukaryota; kingdom Metazoa; phylum Chordata; class Mammalia; order Carnivora; family Herpestidae; genus Helogale; species Helogale parvula. The sequence goes on along the minus strand of PJEM01002630.1, from coordinate 72,317 downwards.
TATGAGCATGCCCCCAAGCTCAGAGATTCTTTGTTCAGCCACGTCCAGTCTAGAAATGAGCCCATCAAAGACTTCCTTCATTTCTATGGCAGTATTTTTGATTTTGAGTATTTTTTTATTCTTTCTTAGGATTTCCGTCTCTCTGCTCACATTACCCACCTGTTCTTGCATGTTGTTTGCTTTTTCCTTTAGAACCCTAGCATGTTAATCATAGTTGCTTGAAATTCACGTTCTGGTAATTCCAACCTCCCTGTAATACATGAGTGTGTTTTTGATGTTTGCTATGTCTCTTCAAACCATGTTTTGCTTTTAAGTGTGCTTTATAATAATTTGTTGAAAGCTGGACGTGATGTACTGGGTAAAGGAACAGCAGTAAAGAGGTTTTTAGTGATATGGTGGTAACGTACAGATTGTGTGCAGTCTTAGTCTGCTAGCAAGCCTGCGTCCATTGGCTGTGAACTTCACAGGGGACCCTCGGTCTCCCTCTTCCTCACTTAGGTGGGACAGAATGACTGCAGTTGGATATTTCCCTCCCCCAGGGACAGTTAGGCTCCAACTCTGCAAAATAGTTCCTCTTGAGGACAAGTCTTATGCAGAACAAAATGGCCACATTTCTCCCTCCCGCTGCCAGAGGCCATGAGGGGACGTCTCCAGTCTTCACTACGAGAACACGGTCCAGCCTCTGGAGGTAAAACTCACAAAAGTGAGGGGATCTCCCCCACCCGATGACTCGGTCCCCCTGGAGTTTTTTTATCTTGTAGATTTTTCCATGCCAAACCTCCAGCAAATCGTCAATTCCCGTTCAGGATTTCTTGCCTGGATGCTGACTTCAGCAGAGGTTTCCTCTTGTGGGTTTCTGCTCCTGGGAGTTGTAAGTCTCTGTATCTGCCTGACTCTCTCCCCAGTTTTGGGGTAGTGGTTTGCCCCGTGACCTCACCTCCTGTATGGATCCAAGAAGGGCGGTTGATTTCTGAGTTTGCTTCTTTCTTTACTTGTTGTTAGGGGCAGAGTGGTGATTTCCCAGCTCCTTGGATGCCAGACTGGAAACTGGAAGTCTCAGAAATACATTTTATAAACTGTCTGTGGCCATCCCTATGAAATAGTCCTGTTGTCTATCTTGATGCATTTTCATATATAAGTGCATGTATATATTCAGTCTGCAGACATAGAATTCATACACTCGTATATAATGTGTGTAACTATTTTCACAAACGTTGATTGAAATTTGCACAGCTTTGTATTTAGACTGTCTTTTTGGAAGTAGGTTGCTTTTATTAAAATGTAGCTTATTTATATATACACTCATAAAGACCAGTTCTAAACATCTAGGCATTATAGCTTTTTAAAAACTTGTATTAAATTAATTAATTAATTAATTAATGTATTTATTTATTTAAATTCAAGTTAGTTGACACACAGTGTAGTCTTGGCTTCAGCAGTAGAAACCATTGATTCATCTCTTACCTATGACGCCCAGTGCTCATCCCCAAAAGTGCCTTCCTTAAGGCCCATCACCCATTAGACTTTTAACTTCATTTCCATTTGTATTTTTCTCTATCACTAAATAATCCTGTTAACAGGAGTTAACATTTAATCATCTATGTGTAACTAAAAGATGTAGTATGGTAGAAACCCCACCCATGAATCAAGGAAAGTTGACTAAGACAAAAGGGTCAATTATCTGTGAATCTTGACATAAAATTATTTTAGTTCAGTTAAAAAATGCATATTCATTACTCTGGTGCCTGCATTGAAGATGCAGATAAATAGGACATAAACTTTGGCTTGAGAAGTGCATATCGAGCTAAGGAGATGACAGTAAATGCCAAGGGCCATTGGGTGCTTGTGCATATATGGTGTAAATATATGACAGAGTGTTTGGGGTCGAGAGGAGAAGTACTTTACCCAGTTTGCGTGGCTTCCTTAAGCATTGTAAATAAGCTGAGTAGTTAAAAAAATTTTTTTTGAAACGCAAAGCCAATTTCACTTTTATTTTTAAAATATGATTTATTGTCAAGTTGGTTTCCATACAATAGTTTTTAAGTTTTTTAATATTTTATTTATTTTTGAGAGAGAAAGCACGGGTCAGGGAGGGGCAGAGAGAGAGGGAGACACAGAATCCAAAGCAGGCTCTAGGCTCTGAGCTGTGAGCACAGAGCCAGACTTGGGGCTTGAACCCCCCAACCACAAGATCATGACCTGAGCTGAAATCGGCCACTCAACCGACTGAGCCAGCCAGGCACCCCACAAATGAGCTGAGTTTTAACAGTGACAAGACTTTACCCAGATGAATAGTAGTCTGAGGAAGCTAGGTAGTGAATTTTTTAAATAAATGAAATTTACTTATTTCCTTTAAGTCACAAAACTTTTGTTTTAAATTCCACCGATGTTTGATACAAATCCTATGGAAGCTTACCTATGTTCCATTCCTTCTACAATGGGATTCTTTGACCACAGTCGGACTGGTAAGTTGTGGCTTCCCCAGTGGTTGACACATGGTGTGCTCTGCTCTACACAGAGTTATACCTGTGAATTTCTGTTCTCTTTTCAGGAACACAAGACTTTGAGACCAAAATGAACATAATAACTGAGGAGGAACTTGAACTTGGTACCTCCTACCAACCCAGTTCTTATTTTTTTCCTATATCAGTGTGACCTTGAATTTTCATTGGCCATCCAATATATGCCTCGTTCCACACCTCAGCTTCTGATAGGCTGACCTTTATTTAGGACACTTAGCTGGATTCTTGAGAAATATAGCTTTTGATTTTTTTAAATTAGAAAAGTGTTTTCAAAAAAGTAAATATTGAACATAACTGTAGTATATAAAAGTGAGCCCCTCTGCTTGAAGCAAGGTGTGTGGATACGTACTGATGCGTCCATTTATTTAAAAAATTCACTTACCTGGCTTCCTCAGACTGCTATTCATCTGGGTGAATTTTTGTCACTGTTAAAAACTCAGCTCATTTGTAGGGTGCCTGGGTGGCTCAGTCGGTTGAGTGGCTGACTTCAGCTCAGGTCATGATCTTGCGGTTGGGGGGTTCAAGCCTCAAGTCTGGCTCTGTGCTCACAGCTCAGAGCCTGGAGCCTGCTTTGGATTCTGTGTCTTCCTCTCTCTCTGCCCTTCCCTGACTCGTGCTTTCCCTCTCTCTCTCTCTCTCTCTCGCTCGCTTTCTCTCTCTCAAAAATAAATAAAATATTAAAAAACTTAAAAACTATTGTATGGAAACCAATTTGACAGTAAAACAAACCACTTAGCAGGCTCTTCTCCTGGAGGACCTGAATACAATTTACAGACTATTGACTCAGAGCAGAGAACTATGACAGATGAAGAGACTTGCGGATGATTTAATTAAATTGTCTAAACCTCTCGTTTTAGAAATAAGAACTCCAAGAATTGTCAAGGCACTGTAACTTTTCTTTTTTCGGGGAATGGGACCAAATGATTTCACAGGCGTTTCTAAAATCTCTGATAATATCATCCCACTAGAATGCTTTTTTCCCCAGAAAGAAATTCTTGACAGGATGACACTATCTTGGGCTTTTTCTCAAGAAAGCGTCGTCATGACAGGTATACAGTTTATTATGGTTGGAGCACTTCCTGTGTATGTCACACTGTGAAAGAGTTTTCTATTCATTATCTTAAACACTTTTTAAATTATAGTAAAATATATTTTATATATACAAGATTTACCATTTAAACCATTAAAAAAAGAATTTTAAAATGCTTTTTATTTATTTTGGTGGGTGGGAGGAAGGGAGGGAGAGAGAGAGGGAGAGACAGAGAGAAGAGAATCCCAAGCAGGCTCCTTGCTTTCAGCGAAGAGCCCGATGTGGGGCTCGATCTCACAAATCATGAGATCATGAACGGAGTCGAAATCCAGAGTTGGACGCTCAACCGAGACACCTAGCACCCTTACCATCTTAACCATTTCTAAGTACAGTTCAGTGCCATTTGGTACATCCCTATTGTTGTGTGACCATCCCCACCATCTGTCCCCAGAGCTCCCTATATCTTGCAAAACCAAAATTCTACTCACTAAACAATAAATCCCATCCTCTTCCCCCAGCCCCTGGCAGCCACCATCCTACTTTCTCTCTCTAGAAATTTGACAGCTCTAGGTACTTCCTATAAGTAGAATCATATAGTATTTGTCCTTTGGGGATTGGCTTATCTCACTTAATGTAATGTCCTCAGGTTCCTCCGTGTTGTAGCATGAAGCATCATTTCCTTCTTTTTTAAAAAATAATTAATTTATTTAAAATTTACATCCAATTTAGTTAGCATATAGTGAGTGCAACAGTGATTTCAGAATCACTTACCCATTTAGCCCATCCCCCACTCCCACAACCCCTCCAGTGACCCTCTGTTTGTTCTCCATATTTAAGAGTCTCTTATGTTTTGTTACTTCTCTGTTTTTATATTATTTTTGCTTCCCTTCCCTTATGTCCATCTCTTTTGTATCTTAAAGTCCTCGTATGAGTGAAGTCATACGATATTTGTCTTTCTCTAATTTTGCTTAGCATAATACCCTCCAGTTCCATTCATGTAGTTGCAAATGGCAAGATTTCATTCTTTATGATTGCTGATAATACTCCACTACACACACACACACACACACACACACACACACACACACACACCACATCTTCTTTATCCATTCATCCATCGATGGACATTTGGGCTCTTTCCATACTTTGGCTATTGTTGATAATGCTGCTATAAACATTGGGGTGCATGTACCCCTTTGAAACAACACACCTGTATCCCTGGGATAAATACCTAGTAATGCAATTGCTGGGTCATAGGGTAGTTCTATTTTTAATTTTTTGAGGAACCTCCACACTGTTTTCCAGAGGGGCTGCACCAGTTTGCATTCCCACCAGCAGTGCAAAAGAGATCCTCTTTCTCCACATCCTTGGCAACATCTGTTGTTGCCTGAGTTGTTAATGTTAGCCATTCTGACAGGTGTGAGGTGGTATCTCATTGTGGTTGATTTGTGTTTCCCTGATGATGAGTGATGTTGAGCACTTTTTCATGTTTTGGTTGGTCATCTGGATGTCTTCTTTGGAGAAGTGTCTATTCATGGTTTTTGCTCATTTCTTCGTTGGATTATTGTTTTTTTGGGTGTTGAGTTTGATAAGTTCCTTATAGATTTTGGATACTAGCCCTATACCTGATGTGTCATTTGCAAATATCATCTCCCATTCCATCAGTTGCCTTTTAGTTTTGCTGATTGTTTCTTTCGCTGCGCAGAAGATTTTTATTTTGATGAGGTCCCAATAGTTCATTTTTGCTTTTGTTTCCCTTTCCTCTGGAGATGTGTTGAGTCACAAGTTGCTGTGGCCAAGGTCAAAGAGGTTTTTGCCTGCTCTCTCCTCAAGGATTTTGATGGCTTCCAGTCTTATGTTCGGTCTTTCATCCACTTTGAGTTTATTTTGTGTATGGTGTATGATGTAAGAAAGTGGTCCAGGTTCATTTTTCTGCATGTCGCTGTCTTTTTTTCCCAGCACCACTTGCTAAGACACTGCCTTTATTCCATTGGATACTCTTTCCTGTTTTGTCAAAGATTAGTTGGCCATAGATTTCTGGGTCCATTTCTGGTTTCTCTATTTTGTTTCATTGATCTTAGTGTCTGTTTTTATGCTAGTGGCATACTGTCTTGATGATTATAGCTTTGTATATAGCTTGAAGTTCGGAATGGTGATGCCTCCAGCATTGGTTTTCTTTTTCAACATTACTTTGGCTATTTGGGGTCTTTTCTGGTTCCATACAAATTTTAGGATTGTTTGTTCTAGCTCTGTGAAGAATGCTGGTGTTATTTTGATAGGGATTGCATTGAATATGTAGTTGCTTTGGGTAGTATTGACATTTTAACAATATTTGTTCTTCATATCTAGGAGCATAGAATGTTTTTCCATTATTTTGTGTGTCTTCATTTTTTTTCAGAAGCTTTCTATAGTTTTCAGTGTATAGATTGTTCACCTCTCTGGTTAGATTTATTCCTAAGTATTTTATGGCTTTTGGTGCAATTGTAAATGGGATCGATTCCTTGATTTCTCTCTCTGTTGCTTCATTATTGGTGTATAGGAGTGCAGCCGATTTCTGTGCATTGATTTTATATCCTGTGACTCTGCTGAATTCATGGATCAGTTCTAGCAGTTTTTTGGTGAAATCTTTTGGGTTTTCCATATACAGTATCATGTCATCTGCAAAGAGTGAAAGTTCGATCTCCCCCTGGCTGATTTGGATGCCTTCTATTTCTTTGTGTTTTCTGATTGCTGAGGCTAAGACTTCCAATACTATGTAGTGAGAGTGGACATTCCTGTCTTGTTCCTGACCTTACAGGGAAAGCTCTCAGTTTTTCCTCACTGAGGATGATATTGGCATTGGGTCTTTCATATAAGGCTTTTATATGATCTCGAGGTATGACCCTTCTATCCCTACTCTCTTGAAGGTTTTTATCAAGAAAGGACGCTGTATTTTGTCAAATGCTTTCTATGCATCTATTGAGAGGATCATGTGGTTCTTGTTCTTTATTTTATTGACGTGATGAATCACATTGGTTGTTTTGTGAATACTGAACCAGGTATAAATCCCACTTGGTCACTGTGAATAATTTTTTAATGTGTAGTTGGATCCAGTTGGCTAATATCTTGTTGAGGATTTTTGCACCCATGTTCATCAGGGATCTCGATCTATAGTTCCCCTTTGTTAGTGGGGTCTTTGCCTGGTTTTGGAATCAAGATAATGCTGGCTTCATAGAAAAACTCTGGAAGTTTTCCTTGCATTTCTATTTTTTGGAACAGCTTCAAAAGAATAGGTATTAACACTTCTTTAAATGTTTGGTAGAATTCCCCTGGAAAGCCATCTGGCTCTGGACTCGTGTATTTTGGGATATTTTTTATTACTAATTCAATTTCTTTACTGGTTATGAGTCTGTTCAAAATTTCCATTTCTTCCTGTTTCAGTTTCGGTAGTTTATATATCTCTAGGAATTTGTCTATTTCTTCCAGATTGCCCATTTTATTGGTGTGTAACTGCTCATAATATTCTCTTATTATTGTTTGTATTTCTGTGTGTTGGTTGTGATCTGTCCTCTTTCATTCTTGATTTTATTTATTTGGGTCCTTTCTTCTTTCTTTTTGATCAAACTGGTAGGAGTTTATCAATTTTTTTAATTCTTTCAAACAACCGGCTTTTGGTTTCATTGATCTGTTCTACTATTTGTTTTTGGTTTCAATAGCATTGATTTCTGCTCTAATTTGTATTATTTTTTGTCTGCTGCTGGTTTTGGGTTTTATTTGCTGTTCTTTCTCCAGATCTTTAAAATATAAGGTTAGGTTGTATATCTGACACTTTTCTTCCTTCTTTAGAAAGGCCTGGATTGCTATATACTTCCCTCTTATAACTGCCTTTGCTGTGTCCCAGAGGTTTTGAGGTGTGGTGTTATCATTTTTATTGGCTTCCATGTACTTTTTAATTTCCTCTTTAACTTCATGGTTAGCCCATTCATTCTTTAGTAGGATGCTCTTTAGTCTCAAAGTGTTTGTTATCTTTCCAATTTTTTTCTTGTGGTTGATTTCGAGTTTCATAGCATTGTGGTCTGAAAATATGCAAGGTAAGATCTTGATCTTTTTGTACTGGGTGAGGACTGATTCGTGTCCTGGTATGTGATCTATTCTGGAGAATGTGCCATGTGCACTGGAGAAAAATGTGTATTCTGCTGCTTTAGGATGAAATGTTCTGAATAAATCTGTTAAGTCCATCTGGTCCAGTGTGTCATTCAAAGACATTGTTTCCTTGTTGATTTTCTGTTAGATGACCTGTCCATTGCTGTAAGTGGGGCGTTGAAGTCCCCTACTATTATGGTATTATTATCGGTGAGGTTCTTTATGTTTGGGATTAATTGATTTATATATTTGGGTGCTTACACATTTGGAGCATAAATGTTTACAATTGTTAGGTCTTCTTGGTGGATAGACCCCTTAATTATGATATAATGGACTTCTTCACCTCTTGTTACAGCCTTTATTTTAATGTCTAGATTGTCTGATATGAGTATGGCTACTTCAGCTTTCTTTTGTTGACCGTTAGCATGATAGATGGTTCTCCATCCCCTTACTTTGAATCTGAAGGTGTCTTTAGGTCTAGAGTGGGTCTCTTGTAAAGCACATAAATGGATCTTGTTTTCTTATCCATCCTGTTACCCTATGTCTTTTGATTGGAGCATTTAGTCCATTGATGTTTAGAGTGAGTACTGAAAGGTATGAATGTATTGCCATTATGTTGCCTGTAGACTTGGGATTTCTGTTGATCTTCTTTGGTCCTTTCTAGTCTTTGTTGCTTTTGATCTTTTTTTCTTTTTCCTTTTTTTTCTCTCCTCAGAGAATCCTCCTTAAAATTTCTTGAAAGGCTGGTTTAGTGGTCACGAACTCTTTTAATTTTTGTTCATCTGGGAAACTTTTAATCTTTCCTTATATTTTGAATAACAGCCTTGCTGGATAAAGACTTCTTGGCTGCATATTTTTCCAAATTAACACACTGAATATATCCTGCCATTCCTTTATGGACTGCCAAGTTTATGAGGATAAGTCTGCTGCAAACCTGATCTGTCTTCCTTTGTACGTTAAGGACTTTTTCTTCCCCTTGCTGCTTTCATGATTCTTTTCTTGCCTGAGTATTTTGTGAATTTGACTATGATATTCCTTGTTAATGGTCGATTTTTGTTGAATCTAATAAGAGTCTTCTGTGATTCCTGAATTTCAATGTCTGTGTCTTTCCCCAGGTTAGGAAAGTTTTCTGCTATGATTTGCTCACATAATCCTTCCCCTTTTCTCTCTCTTCATCTTCTGGGACACCTGTGATTTTGATGTTGTTCTTTTTTAACGAGTCACTGATTCTTTAATTTTTAAATCATGCTCTTTTGCCTTAGTCTCCTTCTTTTTTTCTGATTCATTATTCTCCATAAGTTTGTCCCCTATATCACTGATTCACTGCTCTGCCTCATCTATCCTAGCCGCCCTGGCATCCATTCAAGATTGCAGCTCAGTTATAGGATTTTTAATTTCATCCTGACTAGATTTTACTTCTTTCGTCTCCACAGAAAGGGAGCTAGCTACTATTCATATTTTCATGATTCTAAATTCTGGTTCAGACATCTTGCTCATATCTATATTGATTATGTCCCTGGCTGTGATTTCTCCCTGCTCTTTCTTTTGGGGTGAATTCCTTCCTTTCATCATTTTGAAGGGAGAAAATGAATTAATATGTGAAACATTAAAATTAGAAAATTAAAAACAACACACAGAAAAATCAAATAAGTGATGCTAGATCCTAGGTGTATTTTGGTCTGGTTGTTGAAGGAGCTTTATAGACTAGAGAAAAAAAGGGGGAAAAAAAGAAATAAAAGAAATAAAAAAAATAAAAAAGGAAAATATTTGAAAATTTGAAAAAATGAACACAATGAAATAGAATAAAAAGAAATAATGGAAGTAAAATAGAATTTGAAAATTTTACAAAAAGTAAAAATGTAGTAGAAAAAATTAATGAAAAATATGTTTAATAAAAATTGAAAATAAAAAATATTTTTCTCTCTGTATTCAAGAAAAAGAAATGAAACGAAAAAGAAAAAAATGAATAGATGGATCAACAAACAGACTGAAATAGGATTGAAATTACATCATTTTCCCCTAGAAGTCAATCTACGAAGCACTTTATAATCCATAAACTAAGCTGGTGGAGAGACTTGTGTTCCTGACTCACGACGTTGGCCCAGTTGGGCGAGGCTTAGTGTAATGGTTCCCTTCTCCACGAGATGGCGCTGCTTAGCCTACTGGGGTGGATCATGATGGCGCCAGGAGGTGTGTATGCGCATGCGCGGGTGGAGTGAAAATGGCACCACCCAGCTGCCTCCCTAGTATTACTGTGCTCTTCTCGATCAGCAATTGCACACCCGTCCTTTGCCTCGGGCTTCCATCCACTGCCCGCTTTTACACGGCCTGTGACCAAGCCGTCAGGTTGCCAGGCAGCACCTCCCTCCTGAGTTTTATCTCAAATGCTGCTATGTTTCCAGACCCCTCACTTCTGAGGGACTGGGCTTTGACCCGTCCTGACCCTCTGTGGGAGGGTCTCATTGAGCAATGGCTGAGTGCCCACCTGCCCCCAGGAACATTTATAGGACCATGCTGCTGCTGATGCCCAGAGACTGCCGCTGGGTGCCAGCCGCCCCCAGAAAATTTCACACGATTGTGTAGCAGTGGCGTGTCGGGGACTGCGGTAAGTCACAGCACCCGTCTGGCACCAGGCTTCCCACTTAACGTCCTTGTTCCAGAACCAGGGAATGTGGTTGCTCTCTGGGGTCTGCTGGGACCTTTGGCTGTGGGGTAGCCACACGGCCTCCACTGAATGTCCTCCCAGCAGGGGAGCTGTCACTCCCCTGTGGCCCGAGGACCCCTGCACCTCTCCCTCTGCTCCTGGGGACTCGCACTTCCCTCCAGAGCACTGCCAGGCACTGAGCTGTGGAGTTTCAGACTCTGCCCTTCCCCTGTTTATAGAGTCTTAACGGAATTTAAACCCTTTCCTTTCTCCCTTTTTTTGTTCAGTCCCTCGCGTACTCTTTTTTTTTTTTTTTTAATCTCCAGCTGCTTTTGTGCAGGGGCGATGCTTTCCCATACTCCCCCCGCCACCCCCTCCTCTCTCTGCAAGCAGAAACACCTCCCTGCCCTCCGAGGCTTCTCTGTCCCCCAGTTCTCCTCTCTGTGTCACATACCCGCCGAGTTCTGTGGTTCAGGTTCTGCAGATTGTTGTGTTAATCCTCAAATTGGTTTTCTTGGTGTGCGGAATCGCTTAGTGTTGATCTGACTGCATTTCTGGGATGAGAGATGCAAAAAAACCTTCCATGATGTTCCACCATCTTGGCCCCTCCAAGGCATTTCCTTCTTTTTAAAAGCTGACTAATATTCCATTGTGTGTATATAACCACCTTCTGCTTAGCCACTCATCCACTGACGGACACTGGGCTGCTTTCACTGCTTGGCTACTGTAAATAATGCTGCCATGACCTTGGGTCTAAAAATGGATCTTCAAGTCCCTCCTTCCATTTCTTTTTGGGCATATGCCTGTAGGTCAAATTGCTGGATCAAATGTTAATTCTATTCTATTCTATTCTATTCTATTCTATTCTATTCTATGTCATTTCATTTCATTTCAGAGAGAGAGCATATGAATGGAGGAGGGGGCAGGGGGAGAAAGAGAGAGAATCTCAAGCAGGCTCCATGCCAGTGCAGAGCCTGACACAAGGCTCCATCCCACAACCCTGGGATCATGCATGACCTGACCTGAAATCAACAGTCTGGTGCTGAACTGACTGACCCACCCAGGCACCCTTATTTTTTATTTTTTGAGGAACAACTATTTTCTATAGCAGCAGCACTATTTTACATTTCTACCAACAGGGTTCTAATTTCTCCACATCTTTGTCAACACTTCTTTTCCTTTGTTTTCTTTTGCTTTCCCCCCCCTCATCTCCCTCCCTTTCTTTCCTTCCTTCTTTCTCTCTTTCTTTCTTTTCCTTTTTAATGGATGTGAAGTGGTATCTCACTGTGATATTTATTTGCATTTCTCTACTGATTAGTGATGTTGAGCATCTCTTTATGTGCGTATTGACATTTGTATATTTTCTTTGGGGAAGCATCTATTCAAGTTCTTTGTCAATTTTAAAAATTAGGTTGTTAGGTTTTTTGTTGTTGAGTTGTAGGAGTTTCGTATATATTTCTTTGAAATCAACCCCTTCTGTAATATAGGACTTGAAAATATTTTTTTTTCCATTCTGTGAGTTGCTTTTCACTCTGTTGATTATGTCCTTTGATGCACCAAAGCTTGTAATTTTGATGGAGTCTAATTTATCTGTGTTTTTGTTGCCTGTCCTTTTGGTGTCATAGAAGAAGACAATGCCAAATCCAATGTCATGCAGGTTGCCTCCTATGTTTTCTTCTAAGAGTTTTATATCTTAGTTCTAATATTCAGGTCTTTGTCCCGTTTTGAATTAATTTTTTAATATGGTATAAGGTTGCACTTCATTCTTTTTCATGTTAGTATCCTGTTTTCCCAAAGCCATTTTGTTGAAGCAATATGACTTTCATAAAGCCATAGAACTAGATATTAGACAGAGATGGACCAGAGCTGCAGTTCCCTGATTTCCTTAGTTTTTAGGATTTCTCCTGATATTCTCTGTGAGTGCCCCATTGCCCACTGTCCTCAATAATTGGGGCATTGTTATACCTATTCAGAGGTGTTATAGATATAGATAGTCTCAGAGCATACTTGTATTTTATTTATTTACTTACTTATTTAAATTGAAGTGAGTTAACATACAGTGTAGTATTGGCTTCAGGAGTAGAACCCAGTGATTCATCACTTACGTATAACACCAGTGCTCATCCCAATGAACGCCCTCCTTAATACCTATCACCCATTTAGCTCATCCCCCCATCCACCTCCCCTTCAGCAACTCTCAGTTTGTTCTCTGTATTTAAGAGTCTCTTTAGAGCACTTGGGTGGCTCAGTCAGTTAAGTGTCTGACTTCAGCCCACGCCATGATCTTGTTCATGGTTTGTGAGTTCAAGCCCTGCATTGGGCTCTGTCCTGACAGCTCAGAGCCTGGAGCCTGCTTGGGATTCTATGCCTCTTTCTCTCTCTGCCCTTCCCCCACTCACACCCTGCCTGTCTCTCTCTCTCAAAAATAAATAACCATTGAAAAAAATTTTAAGAGTCTCTTATGATTTGCCTCCCTCTGTTTTTATCTTGTTTTTCCTTCCTTTCCATTATGTTCATCTGTTACATTTCTTAAACTCTGCATATGAATAAAACCATATGATATTTGTCTTTCTCTGATTGACTTATTTTGTTTAGCATAATACACTTTAGTTCCGTCCATGTTGTTGCAAATTGCAAGATGTCATTCTTTTTGATTGCCAAGTAATAGTCCATTGTATACTTTGATTTTATTAAGTTTATTTATTTATTTGATAGAGAAACAAAGTGTGTGAGCAGGGGAGGGGCAGAGAGAGAGGGAGACAGAAAATCCCAAGCAGGCTCCAAGCTGTCAGTGTAGACCCTGAAGTGGGGCTCGAACTCTGAACTGTGAGATCATGAGCTGAGCTAAAATTAGGAGTCAGGCACTCAACTGACTGAGCCACCCAGCTCATCCTATACTTGCACTTTAGAGGAAGAAATTGGGACACCTGGGTGGCTCATTTGGTTAAGCATCCAACTCTTGGTTTCAGCTCACGTCAGGATCTCACAGTTTGTGAGTTTGAGTTCCATGTAGGGCTCTGCACTGCCAGTGCATTCTCTCTCTTTCCCTTTCTATCTGCCCCTCCCCTTCTTATTCTCTGTCTCTCATAATAAATGAATAAACTAAAAAAAATATTTAAAGGAAGAATTTGTTGTTCCCATTTTTTTTTTTTTGGAGAGAAAAAGAGCAAGAGGCAGAGGGAGAGAGAGAATCTTAAGCAGACTCCACACCCAGCATGGAGCCTGACATGTGGCTCAGTCTCATGCTGTGAGATCATGACCTGAGCCAGAATCAAGAGTTGGACGCTCAGCTGACTGAGCCACTCAGTGCCCTTCCAGTTTTTAAAGAAGGAGGTAAGACAGTGCTCAACTGGTCCTCTGGCCTCCAGCTACCCATCTGCGTTACTGTTCCACTGAGTGTGGACTTGGCTTCATGGTCACATGTCATTCATACTTTACTTCACATACTTGTCTTTTATTAAACAACAGGACTCCTTAAGAACCACGCATCTTCACTCGGAAAGAAAAGGGGCTTGTTTAAGAAAGTGTAAATATTTGGAAATATGAATGATTAAATGATTAATGTGAGGAGTCCGGACTCAGTTAACTTCATTCCAAAAAGTGTTTTTAGTGTTTATTTTTGAGAGAGAGAGCGAGCGAGAGCATGAGCAAGGGAGAGGCAGGCACAGGTTCCAGGCTCTGAGCTGTCAGCACAGAGCTCGATACGGGGCTTGAACCCATGAATCGTGAGATCATGCCCTGAGCTGAAATTGGATGCCTGACTGACTGAGTCACCCAGGCGCCCCTAGTGAACTTCATTTCTGAACTATATTCTATCTAACAAGACTCTTTTTGATCTTGGTTCTAATTTGATTCATATCTAAATACCTTCGCTCTAATTTTCTTTGCAGGAGTCAGTATTTAATGTATTCCAGAGGGAAAGATTTAATAAATTAAGGAGTAGAAGTATTTGAAAATCACTTTCAAAATGTATTAAACAGGAAAATTTGATTCGGTGCAACCTGATACATATTGGGTCCCAAATGGTCCAGCCTTTGCAAGGTGTTGTATTTAAAGAAACGTAACTCAGTGACTGAAAGTAATTAGAAGTAATTCCAATATTATCAATCACATGCCTATTGATTAACATTAAAGTGGATTCAGTTCATAACCCACCTTTCTTTAAATCTCTGCCTCTTTCAAATACTTGCCCCCACATTCCCACCGACAATCAAATGTCCTCTCTGACACCCTTCCAGTGCCGTTTTCTATGTTATTCCTTTCTCTCTTTCCTTCTGGAGTTCATTTTTCCTCCTCAGCCATTTGCATCCTCAAAGGTTTTACTGATATACACAATAAAGGGGATGGGAATGGATACCTCTCACCACTCTTGTCCGGGCCACCATCAGTTCTGGCCCAAATTACTGCAGTAACGTCTAAAAATAGGTTTCCTTGCTTCCACTCCTGTCCCTTACGGTCTGTCCTTAATATAGAAGCTAAGTTTCCTCCTATGTTTTCTTCTAAGGATCAGAGTTTTAAAGGATTCTTTAAAACTATGTGAGTCTTGGGATGCCTGGGTGGCTCAGTCGGTTAAGCATCTGACTTTGGCTCACGTCATGATCTTGAGTTTTATGAGTTCAAGGCCCACACTGGGCTCTGTGCTGACAGCTCAGAGCCTGGAGCCTGCTTTGGATTCTCTGTCTGTCTGTCTGTCTCTCTCTCTCTCTCTCTGCCCCTCCCTCTTCTCATGCTCTGTCTCTCTGTCTCTCTCAAGAATAAAATAAAACATTAAAAATTAAAAAAAAACCACGTCAGCCTTACCTTTTCCCCTTCCAGAGTTTTATTCATTTCCTGTCTGTTTCCCTTACCAGACTGTAAGCACGTTGATAGTGGGGAATTTTGTCTGTGTTTTTCCCTGTTGTATCCTCAGTGACAACGACAATGCCTGGAACATGAGAGACATCTCAATTTATTGAGAAAAACTGAGCTGATTAATGAATTTTTTTTTGCTTCTTTTGTCCATCTGATTTCTTCTGTATGGAATGCTCTCTGTGACAGTTGGCACGATTTAAACTTCAGAAAAGACCATGTGCTTTAGTTTTTATAAACAAATAGCAATTTTGAACACGGACAACACAGTACCATTTAGGCTTCACAACCAGTGAGGAACACAGATCTTATGTCTCAAGGAAAACAGATTCTATATTTCTGGCTGCCTTCCTCCTGCTGTGTGCCATGTCACAATTCACACACACAATTCACAATTTGTGTATATAGATAAATTTCCCCTACTAGTCTCCTTTTAACAAAGTGGGGGGCAGTTAAACGGAAAGAAGTGACTTCAACAATAAGGAAATTAATGTGCTCACGTAACTGGAACTACAGAGGTAGCCAAATTCTAGCAGCTGGATAATGACCTTGGGCTTGCAGGTGCTTTTTATTTCTCTCTCTGACATCTGGTGCAGATGCCTCATTCCACCTCAGATCTAGCCATTAGTGCGGGAATGAGCCCTGCACAGTTGTAACAGCAACTTGCTTCAGCTGCGTACGATGTTTTTCACTTTCTGCCCCAGGCCTTTCCTGATACCGGTTTTGCAGCCCTTGTGGGAAGGAACTAAAGGGCCATTTGGACACTGGTGCAAATGCAAACATGCAAGTGTGAAGAAGGCAACACGTCACGGGCAACGTTTGACCAATGGGAGATGAAAACTGGCAGAAACATGTTTCATTCTTCCAGATATCCAGTGGTGACATTTCTGAGTTATAGTCTATAGAGTTCCTCAGTTTCCCTGGAGCAGAAGTGTTCAGCTATCAACAGTAGTGACTAGTTTGGTAATGTGCCCTTGCATTTAGTTTCCTTTTCTCCTTGTTTTGCTCTTCAGAGTCTCTCCAGTCTTGTTCCCTGGGGTCATTTTTGATAGACTACGTGCTTAAGAATCCCTGCCTCAGGCTCTGTGTTTAGGGGGAAACTAGGCTATGACAGCTCTTACCAGAAAGGACCCAGGAAACTAGTCACTCAGGATGGATTCTGTGACTGGATCACTCGCTGGTCACATAGTGGTGAGGACCCCATTGTTGGTGGAAAGTAGGGTGGTACAAAGCCCTGGCCTGCAGTACCATCACCACTGATGGCTTCCTATGGTGGAGAATTAGGAGAAAAGCAGGTGGAAGGTGAAATTCTGGCAACTCAGAGTAAGACCATGACCATCGGGTTAATGCTGGTCCTCTTACTGGTTGTGAAATGGCTGCCAGGGCGATTTGGTTCCTCTTTCATGTCCAGGAGAAGAGAAAGAGTAGTTTTCTCTTGAATGTGATCTCATGGACTTCCTTGAACCAATTTCTGTTGCAAAGAAATGCTATTAGGCTTAAGTTTCTGAATGAATCATGGACCAGAGCACGGGAAATACTGACTAGAATTACTGACCTAGCTAAGCAGTCATGGGCCACTCATGGGGTTCCCATCTTCTCCATACTTTTCCAGACTTCACAGTCACTGAAGAAGACTGGATTGGTGCTAGGGAACCAACTACAATGTCCTTCTTCTCCTGGTTTCCTTGATGAACTCCTCGTTCTTCAACACACTGTTAAAGCCTCACCTCTTTTGTGAAGTCTTCTGTGAGGCCGACTTGTCTCCTCTACGCTTTATCCGAACATAAATATGGTAGTGGTTTTGAAAGCACACGTTCTGAAGCCAATTCATCCAACCTCTTAGCTCTGTGACCTTGGGAAACTTGTTTAAACTTCCTGTGTGCTGCTACTCTCACGAATAAAAAGGTACTTCCTTCACAGAGTTGCTGTAAAGATTAATTGAGTCAGAACATGTAAGTGGCCTAGCATAGTGCCTAGTAAATAATAAGTACTCAATAATGTCAGCGGTTATTAATATGACTGGACATATAGGTATATATGTTAATACATTTTTTAATGTTTATTTATTTTGAGAGAGAGAGAAAAATGTGAGTGGGGGGAGGGGCAGAAAGAGAAGTAGAGAGAGAGAATCCCAAGCAGCCTTTATGCCCAGCGCAGATCCCGGCTCAGGGCTCATTCCCATGACCAGGAGATCATAGCCTGAGTGGATGTCAAGAATCAGACGCTTAACCACCTGAGCCACCCAGGTACCCCTGTTCATATATTTAGAAATGTGTCTTACCTTTATATATCTGTTATGGGATTTCACTTCCAGTCATCTCTGTGTCTCCATTGTTTGAAGTGAATACGTTTCTCGTGAATAAATGAATGAACAAACAAATAGTACAGAGCATGTCATAGATGTATCTAGAAAGGAGAGATTGCTGTGGCGAGCTGGCAGAGGTAATAGGGTAGTTTTGTCAGGTTTATTGGAGGAGATTGAATCTCAGCAGGAACACGAGAGAGAAATTGGCTTTTTATAGGATTGAGGACTGGAAGTGGTATGAGGAATTTAGGTGTGTAAGGATGCAGAAGAGAAAATGCGTACAAAAGATTTGAGGGGATGGACCAATTTGAGTAGCATGGAAGGGGGAGGGGTTGGAAGTGAGGAGGGATGAGAAAGCACAGCCAGAATGGAACCAAAGCAAAGAGGGGCCAAGACTTCCAAGGGAAGAAGAGCTATTTCATGGAAAAGGCCCAAGCTTGGAACGATATCACGATTTAGCTCTTAGCCCCACCACTTACTGTTTGTGTGACTTTAGGCAAGCCCCCTGACCCCTTTACGCTTGTTTTTTTAATCTATAGAATAAAAATAATGTGCATAACTTGCAGTGTTTTTATGAAGATTAGCAAAAATTTTCATCCAATGACTTTTAAGTGGTAAACACCGGGGAAAGGCAAGTTGACTGTTATACCTGCAGGGAGAGTTAAAGGCTTTTTTTTTTTTAAATACACAAAAAGTGGCATTTTAACATCATTTGATGGTAGCATAATTGAAGCATCAAAATTTATAGAGTGATAATCCAGGAAATGAACAGTGAGTCTACCAGACATCTCCAGTGCAAGGAAACCACAGCCTTCTTTGGTTGATTGGCAAGCAGCAAAAGGTAATAGGAATATTTAAAATCCTGTCGTGGGACTTTGTGGATTTTTTTTCCTCCTCAAGATTTGGGTTTATGATTCTGTTTTCAAGGAGACCATTGCTTTCTTTATAGAATTATTATTATTCCCTCTTTCACTATTGGTAGGAATGTAAACTGGTGTGGCTGCTCTGGAAACCAGGGTGGAGGTTCCTTAAAAAATTAACAGTAGAACTCCCCTACGACCCAGCAATAGCACTGCTAGGGATTTACCCAAGGGATACAGAAGTGCTGATGCATAGGGGCACATGTACCCAATGTTCATAGCAACACTTTCAACAATAGCCAAGTCAAAGAGCCTAAATATCCATCAACTGATGAATGGATCAAGAAGATGTGGTTTATATATATAATGAAATACTACATGGCAATGAGAAAGAATGAAATCTGGCCATTTGTAGCAGAATGGTTGGAACTTGAGGGTGTCATGTGAAATAAGTCAGGCAGAGAAGGACAGATACCACATGCTTTCACTCATATGTGGAACAGGAGAAACTTAACAGAGGACCATGGGAGAGGGGAAGGAGAAAAATATTTAAGGAGAGGGAGGGAGGCAAACCATAAGAGATTCTTAAATACTGAGAACGAACAGGGCTGATGGGGAGTAGAGGAAAATGGGTGATATGCATGGAGGAGGGCACTTATTGGAATGAGCACTGGGTGCTATATGCAAACCAACTTGACAATAAACTATATAAAAAAAGAATTATTATTTTTTTCTGCAGTATCATGTGACACTCTCCTTCCTAAAACCCAACAACTCTAAGTCTGTTTTAGTAAGTTGATGACTGGATATTACTATGGTCAAATTTGAAGTTCCTCCCTGCCAGGATGGGGAATGGAAGAGATTCTGATTCTTTGTATCTTAAACCTTTTCGGGAGTGAACATTATAAACAGTAGCTAGGAGTTTATCAATATCACATGATTCCTAGGCAAAGGCTCACAGAGCGAACACTGTTTCAGAATGTGCTTGTTTCTGTGTCATGAAGTATGTTGTGACTTATCCTTTGTAGTCATGAACCAACAGTGGCCTGAAGGCCTCTAGGCTTTCGTCTGGTATTCTATGGGGGGAAGTACTCTGCAGTTCTTTTCCAACTACAGATTGACTGTGGATTTCCCATTCTTGCTCTAATGATCTTAACCTTTGCTGTTCAAATTCAGCTGTGTAGGAGGTCAGTTACATTCCAAAAATGAAAAACATAAAATGAAGGTGTTCTCCATGACGCACTTGTGTTATTGAAAGCGGTTGTCATAGTTAACAGTGGTGTTCCGTGGGAGGAGGACACGGAACATTTGACACTTGTCACTTATGTTTCCTGAAGAAAACAAGGACAAAAAAAAGGCTTTGATTAAGTGAACTTTATCTCTTGGGTCCTGAGCAATAGAAAAAAAAGGTCATTTCGTTTCTACTGAAAATTTTTGGTAAGAGATGTGCCATGAATGTAAAGTAATTAATTTACATAGCTGACTCAAAACAAATCTCAAAGGAAAGCTTAAAAAATGATCTTCTCTTCAGATTTTCAGTTAGAATTTACATTTCTTTACCTGTTAGAAAAGGATATTCCCATCCATTCGACGCAATCTATCATCATGGCTAGTATCAGCCCTGGCTTTGGAATGAGATGGCTTAGGCTCCTCTCCTGGTTTCCTTATTTGCTATTATGTGATCTTTGGTAAGTTACACAGCTGAAAATGAACATGGTAATGATCTCACAAAAATGTCAGGAGGATTAAAAAGTTAGCCAATAAGTTTCTACTTCCAGTAAGATTTAATAAGTAATGTTAAGCCATTAATCTTTTGATCAATTAGAAAAGAATTAGAAATCATATTTTAAAAGAGATCTGAGGAGGGTAGAAACAAAAATGACTAAACGAACTTCCAAAGACAGAGGTGTTCTTCCCAGGTAAGCTGAGTTGACTTTTTTCTCAGCTTTGCTGAGTCTGATCACAGGTTGAGAAACAGGCAGAGAGACTATACTAGGGGCGGAGAAGCCAACAGAGATTTCAACTACCATTTGGCTTGATATTATGGTTTGAAATCTAGAGAACATCCAAATGTCAGACAGTTTGCCTGATGGATATTTGCTGAATGCTGAGTTGCGGGTATTTGAAACCAGGTCCTGAACTGGAGAGGCAGGTGAAATATTTGTAGTCTCACAGGGCTTATGAGAAAAATTTTTCTTGGAGGCGATGTGCTACAACAAACACAAGACAGATCTCTTCTTTGAGAGATATAGAAATGGGTGAAATTAGTCTACCTAAAGCTACTATCCAGCTCTTTGGAATCCTAATTCCTGGATAGAGCAAGGTGATCAACACCTCATCTTGTCTACCTAACAGAGGGCAAGGTGAGCTGTTTCTTCAGTTTTCAGTGGTTTCTTTCATACAATGAAAGAAAATAGGATACATGCAAAGAGACAGGAAAATTTTTAGTAAAAATAATTGATATAAAGGAAAAGATAGTTAAGGAGATTAAATTATCCACATGTTGAACTTAGTAGATGTTATTATAAATATATCAAAGAAAATAGAGGAAAGGATGAACAAAATGGACAGAAAGAAAACTTCCAAAAAGCCTATACAAAGTAATCACATGGACATTCAAAAAAAAGTAATATTTAGACCTAAGAACTCATTGGATGTGTTTAACAGCAAATTGGTTACAGCAGAAAACAAGTTTAGTGAACATAAAGAAAAGCCAATAGAAAATATTCAAGCAGAGCCCAGAGAGGGTAAAAAAGGAATAGAAAAAACAATGTAACAGAAATGCAGGACAATATCTGAATGGGTTAGTTACGTGTAACATAAGTATGTATCTGACTCGATCTGAGAGCATAGGAGAGTTAATAGGGCAGAAACAACATTTGAAGAGATGGAGGCTGAGAATTTGTTACGAGATGTTCATAGAACCACCATCAGGATAAATATAAAGAAAAAATACATAGGAAGATCATAATTAAACTTCTAAAGGAAAATATTAAAGATAGTGAAAGATTGCTTTCAAAGAAGTGATAATAAGAAACAGCAGACTTTTCTATTGAAAGTACTGTAACAGGAAGACAATGAGTGAAATCTTTAAAATGATTAAAGAAAATGAGACTTTCATCTACAAATTCAACAGACAGTGAAAAATAACCTTCAAAAATAAAGGTAAAATAAAGATATTTTATGCCAAGAAAAGCTGAGAGAGTTGGTCTCTAGCAGAACTTTACTACATGAAATACTAAAAAGAGTTGATTGGAACTGAAGTAAAAGGATTTCCAATAGATGCACAGAACTCCAGGAAGGAATGAAAACCACTAACACTGGAAACTTTGTGATAATATACATATAAAAGTATCGACTCTTTAAAAGAGTAATGAGAACAGTATCTTGTGGGTTTTCATATCCAGTTGGTTTTGAAGAGCATGGGTTTGATCTGATAGGTCCACTTATATGCAGTTTTTTGGATAAATACAAAACAGTATTATAAATATATTTTCTCCTTCTTATGATTTTCTTAGTTACATTTTTCCCCCTCCAGTTTACTTTACTATAAGAAATCAGTATATAATACATAGAACATAGAAAATATATGTCAATCAACTATGTTATTGGTAAGGCTTCCTGTCAACAGTAGGTTACTGGTGGTTAGGTTTTGGGAGAATCACAAGTGATACATGGATTTTCAACTATGTAGGGGTCAGTGGCCTTAACCTCTGCGTTGTTCAAGGGTCAACTGAATATATTATATATCTAGTATAATATATAAAATATAGAGTAGTTTGCTGCATAGAAAGTTGTCCTATCAAAACTCTTTAGTCTGATCAATGCTTGGGATAGCTTTATTTTTTTCAAGAACTCTTTTCAGTCCACATCTGTCTCATGATAGGGATGGTTATCTAATAAGGCTAGTCAACCCTGTTTTCTTAAATATATATTTGTTATACATTTATATACTTATGTATATAAATATATATTTGTTACATATTTATTTATATTTTTATACATTTATTTATACATGTATAATTCTTAAGGATAAGTCATAGATACATACCACTTTTTAATAAATGTATTTACTTATTTTTGAGAGAGAGAGAGAGAGATAGTGTGAGTGAGGGAGGGGCAGGGAGGGAGGAAGAGAGAATCCCAAACAGGCTCTTTGCTATTGGCTTGAACCCACAAAATCATAAGAACCAAGAGTTGGATACTCAACCAACTAAGTTACACAGGGGCCACTATACATCACTTTAAAAATTTTAATGTTTATTTATTTTTGAGAGAGAGAGAGACAGAGTGTGAGTGGGGGGGGGGGGCAGAGAGAGAGGGAGACTGAGAATCTGAAGCAGGCTCCAGGCTCTGAGCTGTTAGCACAGAACCCAGTGAGGGACCTGAACCCAGGAACTGTGAGGTCATGACCTGAGCTTAAGCTGGACATTTAACCGACTCTCAACCCTGTTTTGTAGCAAGTCTCAAAATGTGGTATCATGCTGACCTCTAAGAGTCAGGTGATAAAATGAAATTCACTCATGTAATCTGAGAGGATTTATTTGAAATGTATATGGAGAGAGAGAGACTATTGGATCAATTTTCTGTTTCTGCATGTAAGATGAGTAACTCAGAACATTTGCTTGGACAAACCAGCTGATCTAACTGCTTACCAAGATTTAAGTCTATGAGGCACCTGGGTGACTTGGTCAGTTAAGGTCCAATTTTTTTTTATTATTAAAAATTTTTTTTAATGTCTTTATTTTGAGAGACAGAGCAGAAAGCGAGCAGGGGAGGGGCTGAGAGAGAGGGAGACACAGAATCTGAGCAGGCTCCAGGCTCTGAGCTGTCAGCACAGAGCCTGACGTGGGGCTCAGACCCACGGACTGTGAGATCATGACCTGAGCCGAAGTTGGATGCTTAACCGACTGAGCCACTCTGGTGCCCCAGTTAAGGTCCAACTCTTGATTTTGGCTCGGGTCATGATTTTATAGTTGTGAGACCAAACCCTGTGTTGGGCTCCATACTGGGCATGGACCCTAATTCTTGCCTTAAAATTGCCTTAAGATTCTCCCTCTCCCTCTGCCCTTCCCCTCAAAAAGCAAATTACTAATCTTTACACTTATAATTTGGTCATTGTAAAAAAATATGAAAACAGCAAAAATATTAGGAAGAATGAAATGGAGTTAAACTTTTGTAAGATTTTTGCATTGTTTGGAAAGTGATAAATGAAAAGGTAAAGGGCAATTAGAGTTGTGCTATAAAATCTCTGTAAAATTTATAGAGTGCTGTAAAATTTAGAGTACCTAAATAAAAATACTAAATGGGAAAATGGAAAAGCAAATTGAGTATATATACCAATTTACTTAAAAACATTGATTCAGGGGCACTTAAAAACATTGATTCAGGGGCGCCTAGGTGGCTCAGTCAGATAAGTGTCCTACTTCAGCTCAGCTCACGATCTCACGGTTTGTGGGTTCGAGCCCTGTGTTGGGCTCTGTGCTGACAGCTCAGAGCCTGGAGCCTGCTTTGGATTCTGTGTCTCATTCTCTCTCTGCCCCTCCCCTGCTCAGGCTCTATCTCCTTCTCTTTAAAATAGATAAACATTAAAAATTAAAAACATTGATTCATGAAATGAAGGTAGAAAAAAACACAAAGAAACAATAAAAGATGGGACAAACAGAAAACAGAAACTTTTAAATGTTTGAAAATTATGCTGCATACCTCTAAATAATTCCATTGGTCAAAGCAATCATAATAATAATAGTTTGAACAAAATGCATATGAAACATAACAAAATCTAACCAAAGCAGTGTTTAGAGGGAAGTTTATAGCTTCAAAGGCTATAAGAAATGAATAAGTTTCCATTTGAAGAAGAAAAGACAAACAATTAAGTCAAATGAAAGAAGGATGAAGGAAATGAAAAAAAAATCAGAATTTTTGTCCAGAGAAATACAATACAATGCAATGAAATAAAATAAAAATTTATGAAATTTGTTTTTTATTGATGAGATAATAAAATTGATAAATCCAAGGCAAGGAATAATTGTAATAAAATTACCAAAATCAGAAATGCAAATGGGTCATCATCATAGCTATTCAATTTGAAAACTTAAGTGAAATGGATAAAGTTCTTGAAAAGTAATAGTTTGGCAAAGCTGAAATAGGAAGAAATAGAAAATATGAATAGTTCTATAGCTAATAAAATAATTGAACTTGTAATAAAAATAATCTTAATGAAAATTTTAGGCTCTAATGATTTCACTGGTGAGCTTTTTCAAACTTTTAAGAAAGGAAGAATACTGATTCATATTCCAGAAAATAGAAATAAGGAAAACTTTTCAGTTTATTTTACGAGGCCAGAACAACTTTTTTAAAAATTAAAAAACATTTTTTAATGTTTATTTATTTTGAGACAGAGAGAGACAGCGTGAGTGATAGAGGGGCAGAGAGAAAGGGAGACACAGAATCTGAAGCAGGCTCCAGGCTCTGAGCTGCTGGCACAGAGCCCGATGTGGGGCTCGAACCCACAAACCAAGAGATCATGACCTGAGATGAAGTTGGACGCTTAACCAACTGAGCTACCCAGGCGCCCTGCCAATGAGCCATTTAAAAAGGTCAACATCATTAGTCAACAAGAAAGGCAAGTAAAAAGTACACTGAAATAGGGCTACGCATCAGGGAGAATGGTTAAAATTTAAAACACAACGCCAAGTTTTGACAAAAAAGGAGAATATCTGGAATTCTCATCCTGCAGGTGGGACTAGATTGGCACAACCTCTCTGGCAAGCTGTATCGTAGTGTCTACTAAAGCAGAGCATGTACGTGTCCTATGACCTAGCAAGTCCACTCCTGGTTACATACCCAACACAGAAGTGCATATACCTGTCCCACACTTTATTGGTGGTGGTTTTATTCGTAACAGGTAAGGCCTGGAAGCAACACAAATGTCCACCCTCAACAGAAGGGATAAATAACTTGTGTGATATTCAGGGAGTGCAGTACAAGACAGCAATGAAAAAGACTGTCCTGCAAATATATATAACAATCTAGATGAATCTTGGAGTAAAAGAAGTCATACACAAAAAATACCCACCGAATGATGCCATTCCTATGTAGTTCAAGAACAGGCTGGTGCAGAAAGAGGTGAGGATAGCGAATTACATCCGGGCGATGAGGGGCTATTGCTTGGGAAGGAGCACAAAGAAACTTCCGGATGCCAGAACTGTTCTGTATCTTAATCTGGATGGGGCTGAGCTATACTGAGCAGACACTACTTGTTCGGTGCCCTTTGCAACAGCAGCAAAGGAGAGACCATCCTATAGCTTACAATATAAGTAAGTATAATGTCCTAGTGAGAAGGACAGACATCAGGCAACTAACTTTAGTAACACGTGTTGGGTGCTGTGGTAGAGGAAGTAGTTGTGGCTGGTTATTGCAGGGATGAGGGAAGAACTCAAAGGACAGGTTGGTCAACTGAGAACCATTAGGCATTAGGGAAAGGAGAGTGGGAGATGGAGAACATTCCAGGCAAGCCGGAACAGCATGTGCAAAGGCCTGGGGATGAGACTGAGGCAAGTGCAATTTGGTATTGCCAAGAGTAGGGGGAAAGGATGGGGTGGGGTGCGGCGGGGCGGGGCAGCGGGGTGGGGAGCGGCCTTGCCCTTTGGTGACTAAATGAGATGCCTCAGAAGGGTTTCGGCTTTTCCAAAGCCACTAGGAAGCCAATGTCTGGCTATAGGTAGGAAAGAGCCAAGATCACATTTACATTTTAAGAAATGAGTCTAGGAGGCGGAGCAGTGGGAGCTCCTGGGGTGG
>PJEM01002630.1:25759-46086 GCA_004023845.1 Helogale parvula | reverse complement strand
GTCTGATTTTAGCTTTGAATTTCCAGTGTCATTTGGTTGCGTCTCCCTTCCTCCTAAAAGGAGCTTTGCTCTGAAAAGAGCCTTTCACTGCAGGGTGAAGTCTCCTGTGGATGGATGCGGTGTGTGTGTGTGTGGGGGGGGGGGGGTTGGGAGGAGGAAGACAGGTGGAGGGGGCTTGTTCCATGCAGCAAGGCCCCCGCGTTTTGCTCCTTCCCACTCGCCAGATAGGTTCTTCTCGGTTCCCTGATGAGGTAACAAGACAGAGCGGTTTAATTGCATCCATTATCTAAGACACTTGGGCGATGCAATTAGCAGAGGATTCCCCTTGCCAGGAAATTGAGTCCCGTCCTCCGATACATCCTAGTTCGGAATTGCTGAGAGGGGATATGGAGTACACAGCACCCCCTCGCTCCAGGCTCGGTGGAGACAGCGAAGCGAGGTGACTCCCGCAATCAGTCGTGTACCAAACTCGGAACTCGAGGAATGAGAAGTTTGACATCGATCGGTCTGCAAACCGGGGCCCCGCCCGGTCCCCTTCCCGGCCAGCTTTCCCATTCATTCTGCCTGGAATCAGGAGGGATTTAGAAGCAAGGGGCTGCCCACAGCGGATCCCGCTGGTTGCCCGGGCCGGGGAGAAAGCGGGTTAGGATCAGATCCCGCAGCACAGAGGAGCCAGGAGCCGCCCGCCCTCGGTGCTCGGAGCGGCGGGGGCGCGCTGCGTGCTGCGCCTGGGCAGGCGGCGGCGGCGTGGGCGCCGTGATGCAGGTGTGACCGCCGCGGACTCCTGCCTCCGCCGGGATCGCCCCAGCGCCGCACCCGCATCCCTCCCGCCCGCCCGCGGGTTTCCCACCCAGGTAGGCGACGCCGTTTCTCGCTCGGGGGCTGGCAGACGCGGCCGGGGGCCGACCCCGCGCGCCCCAGGCGCCTCCCCGGCTCGCCTGCGGGGCCGAAACGTACCCACCGGCTCCCTTCTGAATGCCGTTGATAGTAAACGGCACCAAAGACCGGGGAGAGTCTTGGAAAGCCGGCGCAGAGAGGCGAGGACTTGCCGGCCGCCTGCGGCTGCGCGCTTCGCTGAAGGTGGCGTCCCCAAGGGCTGTTTTTAAACGCGGTTTGAACTGTTAGCGCCGTGCAGTTCTGCAACTTGGGCTACGGACACCGGTAACTCCGTTTGCATAAGCTTCCTAGCCGCGGCGTTTCGTTTCAGTTCTTTTCCACGCAGATGGGTTTTGCAGGGGGCGGTCTGTTCCCCAAGAGCGGAGGAAAAACCCTGCGTACACCTGATGGCTGGGCTTGGGGTCGCTGAGCGTGTATTTCTGGATGCGGAGGGCGCCCTCGGCGGGCGTGGGAGCTGCTGCCTGGGGACGCAGCGAGGATTTGTTTAGAGATGGGTTTTTTAGCGCAAGGAAAAGAACATCATTTGTTCTGCAGGGATGGGTGAGCAAACGCGTTGAGCCAGGGAGGAGCGAGGCACAGCCGTTGCTTCCGCAGACGGGTGTCAGAGCTCTCCGCTGTCCAGGGTCAGCGGGACTGCTGAGTCCCGACCGCGGAACCAGCAATAGCAGATGCAGTCTAGCTCCCTTTCAAGGTAACTTAACGTCGTTGTCTTGGGCCCTGCTAAGAGCAGCTGGGTGGGTGGGGTGTTTTCTTAAAGCCCCTTTGGGAGGTAAAATGTGGGTGGCTTTGAGGTTCAGGGAGTGGCGGTTGAGGGGGGACAGAGGTGTGTGTACGAGGGAGCACTGGGCACTGAGGCCAGCTCCGCAGTCGTTCTGCTGTACTGGACCTCTTCTGTGTTTCTGCTTCCTGCCCTTTCCAGAAGAGGTGGTGGCTTGTCCTACGGGCTCCAGTCAATGCAGCAGATCCAGGACAGACTCATTCTGCATCTTTCTTGAGTCAGCAAATCCTCATTCAGCACCTAGTATGTGTTGGAGGCTGGATTAGTCCTTGGGGACGCAGCGATGAGGAAAACAAAGTCCACCGTCCCCAGAAGCTCACACCTGGTCAGGGAGAAACACCTGAAATAATGAGATGTGGTGAATTCAGTCCTGCAGGTGTGAGAAAAGAGGGGCGGGCGGAGAGAGGAGGGAGGAATTATTTCTAAATAAGAGGAGGTCGATTATTTCTAAAGCAAAGCCCTCCCGGATGAGGTGTGCTGTGGATTTTCGTAGGGATTGTGTCCCTCTCTCGGTCCCTTGGTCTGTGAGCGACCCACATCTCCCTCCCACCCCATCAACATCAGCCCCACTGCATGGGCAGAGCTCTGCAAGTCACTTCAGGGTCAGTTCTGCATTCCCTGCGCATAAAGTAGTCTGTGGACACCTAGTAGGTATGTGTGTGTGACCAGACCCTGGCAGATACAGAACCCAGGAGTGTGCCCGATGCAGGTCAGGCTCTTTTTTAATTTTAATTGATTGTTTCCCTAAATTCCAGGACCAACAGGGGTTTGAAGCAGTACTTCACCAAGTCAAAGATTCTAGAAAATTCTGAGGATTTGTCAGAGCAGATGAACTTCTGTCTTCTTCCCCCTTGGGTCCCTGGCCTGTCTGTACTTGCCCCAATCCAGTTTAAAAGGAAAGGTCTGACCTCGATTATGTCTCAGTGGGTGGAAAGGAAGGGAAAACGGAAGCTGTTAATACCAGTCTGCTCTATGGGAGAGGAAAATCCAATCTAATGGATATTTCTTCCTGCACAAAAACTGTGGGAGGTGTTGCAAAATGAGAGAGATTTTGTGTGATGCATGTTTGCCAGAGATGCACATCACATGGGTTTGGAAATCTGAACCGTCATGAAGGTGTTTGAAAAGCAGGCTGGTCCTCTGCAAGGAGCCTGGGCTTTGATGGGCAAACCGTTTTGGGCAAGTTGCATAGCCTTTCTGTGAGCTTTGGGTTCCTGATCTGTAACACGGGGATAACAAGGTTGTTATCATAGCTGCATAGTGGATGCTTAAAGAATATTTGTTCCCTGTTAAATGATTTTCGGACATAAATTACTTGGCACTAAGTAAATGCTCAAGAAGTTGAAGTGCATTTATTTGAATACCTACTAGGTGTCCAGAGACTACTTTATGTGCAGGGAATGCAGAACTGACCTAGATGAAGCCCCTAGCCTCAAGGAGTGTAGTGTGTGTGTGTGTGTGTGTGTGTGTGTGTGTGTGTAAGACAACAAATAATTAAGTAACTAGAGAGTGAATCAGCCAACGATGTGTTCTAATGGAGAGAAATAAAGCAGCATAAGAGGTGGAGGAGTTCTGCCAGAGGGTGGGGTAAAGATTGCTATATTTTTTATGCAGCCTGGTCAGGGAAGGCTTTGCTGATAAATGACATTTGATCGGACCCCTGGGGAAGTGAGGAGCGAGCCAGCCAGATGCAGAGCCCACAGAGCAACAGCACCTGCAAAATCCCTGAAGCAGGAGAGAGATGTGTTCAGAGGAAAATCAGAAAGAAGGCCAAGGAGGCTGTGGTTTAGGGAGTGGAGGGACCAGCAGTGGGACTTGAGGTTGGAGGGGGGACACAGCAAGGTCACTGGGGGCATTGCCTCTCATGGTTTATCTTTTTCTCGAAGCTTCATGTCCCGAGCTCTTGTGTAAGGAATTGGCTGAGATCCTATGCTCTGTGTTTAGAAGAAGGAGGTTGGCTGGTAGCTCTAGGTTCCTGTGGTCACTCAGAGGCAAGCCGAGGCAGCCAACAGAGGCTTAAATCTTTGCAAGGCAGCCAGGGACACAGGAAGGAGGGAAGCGGTGCAAAACCAGGTTCAGATATCTCCCCCCCCAGATCAAGTATCTGTGTGTTTCTTTTGGGACCATAACGGTATGTTTGTTTCCTTTCCCCCACCATGAAAGAAAGCGTCACCTTTAGCGAACAGCCCTGTTCATGGTCTTGCTAGTTATTATTTGTTCTCTTTGAGGATGAGAATAGTTTCTGTGGTTATGGAAAGTGTTGGAATTAATTGGCAATATACTGACTTGTGTTGTATCATGGTGCATTTACCTAGTATCGTCTGATGAATTTATTTAAGGCTTCTATCTTGTGTGGTTAGTATGAAGATCACAGTTTGCTGCTCTGTCCCTTTGATACTTTGTTCCTCTACATATTTGAGAGCCCCAACCACTGCTCTTGGTACAGGGGGGCTACTGCGGTATGTCCTGCGGAGAGAAATGGGGATGGATGCCTGAGAACCTTGTCAAAGTTTCTGTGAAATAGGGCATTATGTGGCTGGGCCACCGTCAGAGTGACTGGCAGGGTGTCCCGCAAGATATCTCAGAAGGTGATATTTACCTGGGTGAATTTCTCCCCTTTGAGGTCTGGCTTTTAGTTTTGCTGCCTTGCAGACCTGATCTGTCTCTCTGGGCCACATCACAGTGACCTTGCCCAATGGGATGCCAGTCCACTGATAATGTAATGGCTGAGACACTGTGTGGCGTGGCTGATATGTCTTCCTGCAGAGTCCCCCCTCCTGACGTCTACATCATAAAAAGGAAGTTTCCCAATGAGCGTGTACTGAGAGCAAAGCAGCTTAGATGACTACTCTAGGGACTGACCACATGTTTTAGGGCTGATATTGCTAATGGGACTCCAGAAGAAACCTCTCCCTCAAAGCGACCAGTTATTATTTTTCTTCCACGTCCATGGGTTGGCTGGGAAGTCCGCAGATCTGCCTTATGCTTGCTTTGCTGGGTTTGCTCGTGTGATTTTGGTCTGCGGGTGGAGGGGTTGAGGGCCGTCTGCTTTGGGATGACTTGGCATGTTCACACGGTAGTGACAGGAGTCCAAGAGAGAGTGGAAACTGGCATGATCTCTTGAGGCTTAATCTCACAGCTGGCGCACTATCATTTCATCCTTGTCTATTGACAGGATGTCACAAGGCCAGTGCAGCATGAAGGAGCAGGGAAGAGACTCCAGTTCTTGCTGAGAGGGGCTACGTAGTCACATTGCAAAGAGTGTGGATACGGGCAAGGGAGGGATTAGGATACTTTTGTCATCGATCTGCTACTATAGGGACGTTAATATTTAAAGTCCTCTGGCTAAGGCTCTTTTTCTCCGGAACTCTGTTTGAATGGGGAATGCCTGCAACTTGCTCTTTTTCTTTTTCTCTGTGTTTCCATGGATGACCAACTTTAGACATATATACCTTTAGATAGTCACTCATTGACCAGACGTTTATTGAGCGTTCTCTATGTGTCAGGCATGTTATAGGCAGGGGATACATAATAACAACACAATGTCCATTCTTGTGAAGCATTTACTCTAGTTGAGAGAGATAAATAATGTGGAAGTAAGTGTGTAATGCAGAACATCAAGTGGGGAAGGGAAGATGGGGAGTGTCTGGTTGAGTGGGGGTGGGGACAGGGTTGAGTAGGTGGTGGGCGTTTTATATAAAATGGTCAAGGTGACATGAAGAAGTAGAAGAGTAAGCCAGATGGTTATCTGGGGAAAGACTCTTTTAGGCAGGGGAAGCAGTAAGTGCAAAGGCCCTGAGGCAACAGGGTGCTGGCGTGTTCTGGGAACAGCAAGGAGACTCATGTAGAAGGACTTGAGAGGGGGAGCATGGTAGAAGTTGAGATCAGAGAAGTAGCAGGGAGCTCGGTAATACAGAGACTTGTAGGGCCTTGTAAGGGCTTTGGCTTTACTCTGAGCAAGATGAGAAATCACTGGAGAGTTTTGAGCGTGAGTTGCCATGATCTGATTTATGTTTTACAATGATCACTTAAGATTTAGGCCTTATCAGCAACTCTAGGGGCTCTAGAAAAAAAAACAGGGAGAGCATCCTGGAGGCTACTGCAGTTCTTCAGGAGAGAGAAGATGGTGGTTTGGACCAGGGGGAGAGTGGGGACCATGAGAAGTGGTCAAATTTTGGATATATTTGATGATGGAGAAGACAGGGCTTGCTGATTGGTAGACTTAGGTCATGAGAGAAAGAAAAAAGTCAAGGATGACTCCACATATTTTGTTAGTTAATTAGTTAGTTTGTTTATTTAGAGAATCCCAAATAGGATCCTTACTGTCAGCGCAGAGCCTGATGTGGGGCTCAAACTCATGAACTGTGGGATCATGACGTGAGAGGAGATTAAGAGTCAGATGTTTAACCGACTGAGCCATCCAGGTACCCCACCACATATTTTGACTTGAGCAACTGTAAGAAGAAGCCCTTTACTGGCACGGAGAAGGAACAGTTATGGGGCCAATTGGTTGTCCAATGGGAGATTTTAAGCAGACAGTTATATATGTGGGTTTAGAGTTGAAGGAAGGGGTTCAAGAAGGAGACACGGATTTCAATGTTGTTAGCATGTTATTTATTTGTCCCTTCAGCAAGCCAGTTCACTGCTGTATCACCAGTGCCCAGAATGTTGCCTGGCACATAGTATGTGCTCAATGAATATTTAGTGAATGAATGAACAGAACCATTTAGTCACTGGAGGTGACTGCACATCTTTGCTTCAGTGGGTCTTTAAGTGTAACTCCCTGAAGTTACTCCCTTTCTTTCCAAGTTCTCATGGGAGTCTTATTGTGGATCTTGTGGACTAAAAACAGACTCTAAATACAAAGGCTCCAATTGCTTATATCTTACAGGAAGCAATGTGTGGTGACAAGTAAGAAAGAGAAACAAGTGGAAGCCAAAAAATAGCTCATAGTTTCAAAAAAGGAGACAAGATCTTCCAGAGAGAGGTGGCTGAAATTCAGGGGTGTGATGTTCTTTGGTTATTATTGTACTGCTCTTAATTTAAGATTAAGCAGGAGCAGGGAAGAATCTTGAAAAAGGGAGAGACTTATTTAAATCAATTTTATGCCAAGTGAAAGAGTGTCACCAGCTCACTTGAAAAATCCCACATCTACAGCATCTTGCATAATGTGTTCCTGTTTATAAAAGGAGAGAAATAGGCGATAGTTTTATTGGAAAGGGGGAGGGTGCTAAAATTCTCAAATTCTAGGTGCTATCCATTTCTTCTCCATGGTGTGGCTGATATGTGTGAGTGAGTTTTGTTCACCAGGATATTGAGAGGGAGGGAATGAAAAAAAAATAGGTACTATAATTAAAAGTGGTTTTGTGTGTGTGTGTGTGTGTGTGTGTGTGTGTGTGTGAGAGAGAGAGAGAGAGAGAGAGAGAGAGAGATAGGGAGGGAGAAAGAGAGAGAGAGAGAGAGAGAGACAGAACGAACCAGTAGTAGCAGGAGAAAAAGAATTGAAGCCCATCAGGACATAAGAGAAAGATAGTAAGTTGGCCTCCATTTTTATGTGTGGGCAATAAGCCTGACCACGTGGGGCATAGGATGGAGCAATGTGATTTGGAATGAGACAGAACTTGGTTGGAGCTCAAGTTTCCTTACTTTCTGTGTAAACTTGAACAAGTTATTTAATTTCTCTGAGCCTTGGCTTTCTCAGTTGTAAGATGATGATGATGATGGTGATGCTGATGATGATGGTGATGGTGGTGGCGGCGGCGGTGGTGGTGGTGATGATGGTAATCATGGTGACAATGATAGTAATAACATCCACGTGCTCTGTGGTTCCTTTCATGCTCCTGGACTTGGAATGATCTTGGTTAAAATGCTGATTAAATGATCACCATACCTTCAAATCTCTGAAGGACTTAAAGATTCTGTGTGAAGAGAGAATTGAGAATCTGTCATTTAATGTTGCCAGTGCTATTGAGAAAATGATTTGCATGGCGCTCATGATGTTAAAAATAAGACAAGTGGATAATAATCAGCCTTATGGGCTGGAGATTTCCAAGTGCCTCAGAAGGAAACCAACCTTCTATACACTGCAGTGAGCCAGGCCCATGAGCTCAGCTTGGCAATACCCCAGAGTTTGTTGGAATTCCATGATGAAAATTTCTGAGTCTCTTGGATTATGTAGGAGCAGAAACTTTCCTATCAGATGCCTCTGGGCATTGCTCCCACAAAATCTACCCTGTGGTGTCTTCTGCTGGAAAAATATGCCATTATCTCTGCTTTAGGCACATAGTAGAAACACACTAGATATTTATCTGATACATGAGTGAGTAACTACTGTTGTGATTGTTCTATTGCTTGAACTTCTTCCTGGTGATTGTCAAGACTGGCCTCGGCAAGAAATGAGTATAAGTGACAGTAACGAGCTAAGTGTTCAGCACCTAGTAGGTACTCAGCAGTAAACAGTATCTCTTTCCCCAACCTCTGTGCCTTTGCAGCCATTCTGGCCTCTTCTAGATCAACGATCATACACTCAACTTTCCCTTGGAGCTGTCAGATACATCAGCAGCAAAGGTCATAGCTCCTTTGCTGTCCCGACTATTGATTACCGCTCATCCAGCGTCCCTGCTCCAGAATGAAGATCCACACCATGATGCCCTCCACACAGAAGGAGGTCTTATCCGATCTTCCTGTTTTCTATACAAATTCCTGCCCTGCTTATTTCCTGTTCCCTTCAACCTTTAGAGCTTGCTTCTGTCTTGGGTGGAAGGGGACAGAGTCACATTGACCTGTTTTTCCCCCTAAAGGCAACTGAAAATTCTCCCCTAGCTGGTGACTGCAGAACCCCTCAGAAATAGACTTAAACTGCACTTCTTTTAGGATTTCGATCATAGAGGCCACATCTGTTCTCCCCATTCCATTTTATAGATGGGAAACCTGAGGCCTGGTGAAAAGAAATCATGGAGAAAAGTACCCTTGGAGACATGGAGGAAGAACCCTTTTTCCTTCTTGTTTATCTCTGCGTAAATGCAAGAGAAGGTCATTTTGGCAGACTCCCCAGAGCCTTCTCAAACCAAAGATGTCAGAGTCTGGAAGGTGGCTGTTTAAGCTGAGGGACGTGGTGCCATTATTTGATTCCGTGCCAATCCCAGATGACACATGTATTTTCAGGAGCTCTGCGCGCCTAAAACTACCCTAAGCAGGGAATAGGTGTGAATGTTCAAGGTCTTCCCATGACAGAAACATGCAAATGAATACTTGTCCGTGGATAAATGTGCCATCAGTACTCCCAAGTGCACAGGCTTTGTTTCAATGAATATTCAATGGGCGTTGTCCTTTTCAGGTCCAGAGCAAGTCCAAGTCAGTGGAAGGATTCACTGGAGCTACAGGGTCCTAGTGTCGCAGAGCTGAAGGGACCTCACAATGCAGGAATCTCAACTCCTTGGGATGCACTCACTGCTCATTGTAGGGGTAGGAGAAGGCATCTTCCTCCTAGGAAAAGGGGGAGCTGAGTCTGGAGAAGGAGGTGACTTCTCTGAGGTCCTGTAGTAAGTTGACAATGGTAAGAGGACCAGAGGCCAATCAGGCTTGTAGCAACAGAAGTAGCCTGAGGGCAGAGACCTAGAGGGACCAGAGAAATGGGGCCTGGGTTCCCTTCATTATTATGCTTAGGCATCCTCAGACTCAGCATGGCTAGTTTTCCCGGGCAGGAAAGAGCCTGGTTTAGACCCCTCAATGCCTTCCTCTGAGAAGTCGTCTGGGATTTCCCCTGGCAGCCTCCAAAGCCCAGGTCGAGTGAAGGCAGATCTTACTTTGTCCATGGCTCCCCCTCTCTGGCCATGCGCAGAAGGTGACCGTGGCCTCTGATCTGATCTGGGGCGCAGCAGATGGTGCAGAGCGAGGAATGGGGCTCAGCTGGCTTGTGGGTGGCTCTGAGAGGGAGGAAACAGCCTTGTGGGGTGGCCTGCTCTGGGCAGAGAGTGCTGGGCCCAGGGACTGTGCTGGAGAGCTCACGGCAAAGGCAGGAGCTCTTGACCTTGGCCCCAGAGCCCTCCAGGGCCTCAGTTCCACCCCTACCCCCACGATGAATCGTGAACATATCCCACCCATGCTCGTTTAAATGTCCATGGTTAAATGCAGCCGCTTGCATTTTTTCTTTGAAGCAAAACATAAACATTAATCATTAAGGAAAGGGACGCTATAGGAGAGTAATGTAAAAGCAGTAGCTTAAAAATGAAACATGAGCTCCGGTGGAATTGTCAGAAGCCGTATGGAAACAGGGGGTGATGTGAGCCAAGTCCTCTTGCTCCCCACAGTGGAGGACTTCTTTATCCTTCTTTGGGTGGTGCTGGCCAGTCTCTGGCACATCACGAGATTGGTGGCCTCGTGTGTTTACAGAGGCCCAGGGTGTGGGACCTTGGGGCACCATGTTGGGTAGTTTCAGCCCATTTCCTGGAGACAAGGACGGCCCCTTCTGGTCAACCTGATCTTCTCGTTTCCTTAATTCTTGAGCTCCTTTGAGATGGTAGTAGGCAAAGAACCTGAGAGCCAGGGTGCCTGGGTCCCCAGCCTGGCTATGCTTCTTGCAGACATGGGAGTCTGGGCAGGTCATTTAGCAGCTCTGTGCCTCAGTCTCCCAATCAGTAAAATGGGAATGAAGATAGTGTTTCCTGCTCTGTAGACTTATGGGGAAGAAGACATGCATTGACTTGCACAAGGGGCTCAGAATAGGGCCTGCTTCCTAGGGAAGCATTCCCCGGGGACAGGTAGTGACAATGTCACATCCTGACTCCAAGGACTGGCTGAAGTCCGTGTATGGCAGCTGCCATTCCAGTCTGAGGCTGTCCCCCCAGATTCCCGGGGGCATGCTAGGCTCTGCCCCCTCTGCTCTCACCTTGGAGAGACAAGGGAGTGCTTAGGGCTTGCTTATAAATCTGTTGTATTTTTATTTTACAGATAAAGAAATGGAAACAACAGAGAAGTGTAGCAAACAGTTTCGTAGGAGGTGCAGGGAACATGTATGCATGAGATGCGTATTTCTCTGGGACCTCCCTCTAGCAGTCCGATCATGTGGCAGTATTGATTACTATCATGCAGCCTTGACTTTTTTGGGTTTTCACAATCTCTGTGAAGTACGGGGGGACTTATCTCCATTTCATGGTGGAGGAAACT
The DNA here is from genome assembly GCA_004023845.1 of Helogale parvula. NCBI lineage: Eukaryota > Metazoa > Chordata > Mammalia > Carnivora > Herpestidae > Helogale > Helogale parvula. The sequence continues at coordinate 35,246 of PJEM01002630.1, read as the reverse complement.
GAGGTTCAGAGAACTTAAATAATTTGGCCATAGTTTAGCCTCTGGTAGAGAGAGGAGGATTCAAATGCAAAGCTTCCTCCTGCTCTAGAATAATGTTCTCTGCACTGTGCCATGGTCCAGAAAGGCTTGTTCAGTGTGGCTCTGGGCCTCCACCCACCACCCTGACTTAGCCTCCCCTGCTTTTCCTGCTACAACCCTCCTCCTAAAGGGAATTTGCAAGCATCTGGCTAGTGACATGTGGGCTTAAACCAGGCATTGGATCTGACCTGCTTCCCTGTCTGGAGTTCCTTCCCTGCACTCACATATCCATCTGCCCTACCTGTAGGTTTGTTCTCAGGGCCAGTACTCACTTATTGCAGCTGGAGATGTTTAACTTCAAAAAGGGTCACACTTCAAGGGTCCTTGAGAGTTAATGTTCCCTAATTCAGCACTCTGTGGCTCATAACTGAGTTTCTTCTATAACTTTAAGACCCACTTCCTGTTTTCCCCAAGGATGCGTTGGGAGAAATCTGCTTGGTTCCTTTGCATGATCTGACTTTGTTTATTCTGGACCATGGGTTGGCTTTGGACCCACACCCAATGGTCTTCTGCAGATCTCTATTCAGCCACTGCTATGTTCTAGGCTTTGTCTCTTACACTTTTCTCTTATTGGAAAGGTACCTGTTTTCTCTCTCTAGAATCTTTCCTCCTCTGGAAGCCGGGATCTTTGAGATTTGCCCGAGGTGCCTTTGGTGCCTATGCAAATAAACCCCAGGGCCTTGCCACTCAAAGTATGGGCCCTGAACCGTTAGCATCAGCATCTCCTGGGAGCTTGTTAGAAATGGAGGATTTCAAGCCCCACCCCAGACATGCTGAATGAGAACCTGCATTTTAACAAGATCCCCAAAGGATTTTTTCATCTCCATACCATTTTTTCCTCCTGCTTCAGAACTCACATGGTCACAAACACATGGCCCCACCCTTCTGGCTTCTCAGGGAAACAGGACCATGACTTGGGGCAGCGTCCAAGCTTCCTCTCTTGTCCTGGTCCCACAAGAGCTGCAGAGCCTGGGCTCTGCCATGGGGAAGCTCATTAATTAATAGCTAGAGCACAAGGAGGTATCACAGAGGTATATCCTGAGTGAATGTTTGTGGGATCACAGACTCTAAGCAGTTGTGGTCTGGAGAAAGAAGACTGGGGGCCAGGAAAAGCTACTGGATTGGGTGGTGGGGTATTGCTTCATTGGGCCCTGAGGGATGGGTAGGAGTTTTCAAGGTGGGTGGTAGGGAGAAGAAGGGGATTCCTGATAGCAAACATAGTTTGCAGAGTAGCGTACAGATCTGCAAGTGTTCAGGTGATTTGGGCAATAGGCAGGTGTGGCCAGAGTGTGGGGTGTGAGGTGGTTTTGGTCAGGGGCAAAAGACAAGGAGAGGGGGATGGGGATGAGAAGTTTGTTGGAAAGTCGTGTGGACACCCAGTGGGATCTCTTAGGGGGCTAAAGGTTATCATCGTGCATGTCAGGGAGAAAAAAAGCTCAAGAATCACTGAGATTAGGTAGAGGAGCTGATTATCTTGGCTCCTTGAAATGGTCCTGTAAGTAAAGAGATAACCGATTGCTGTCTGTGCTGTGGCCACAAGGCTTGGCTGTGTGTGCACTGAGTGGATCAGAAGTCCAATATGGTCTCCATCACACACACATCCATCCAATTAGAAAGACAACAGCCTTGGAAACTGTGATTGATGTCTGCAAGATGCTTTCAGGTTCAGAAAGACCCAAGAGAGGATGGATAGCATTTAAGAAGTTTAAAAAAGTCCTTAGACCCTCGTTACCCAGAACAAATGGAACAGAAGGTTTTGTGTCCTATATTTGACAGAGCCTGAGCCACTACTTCTCAGGCAGTTGCCTGGATTACATGATTCCAATCCATAGCTGCTCCAAGAGTTACTAATTAGGGGGTTTTCCCATCTTTCCCCTTCTGGCCACCATTTTGGATGTATTATAACCACATTACTGGAAATATTGAGAAATCAAAACCCACCTATAATCCCATCATCTATGTGAGCACGTTGAGTTATTTTCTTTATTTAGAAGTAACTGTGTTAAGTATCTAGTTTTTGGAACCTGTGGCAGAGACTGACAAGGTCTTCATCAAAAAAATCCAAGGCTTCTTATGCACACGGACTACATCTCCCAGCCTCCTTTGCAAGTAGGTGTGGCCATGTGATAGGTTCCTTGGGGCTGAACCTCCATGTGCTCTTCCAGGTCCCTTTCCCATCTGCTGGCTGGTCCTGCTTGGGGCTGTCTTTGTGCAGGAAATAAAACTTTTCTATATTAAAATACCGACTGACACCCTACCTTCACCAATACAGAGCCTACAATTGTAATTAGCCATTTTTCCCAGAAGCTTATGGGAACACATTGTATACAGTCAAGGAGAACATTTCTTGGCGACATGAAGATTAACAAGTTGGCCCTGGGCTACTGTTGGATTGCCTGTTTTGAAGGAGTTCCTTCAGCACAGAGAAGGGTGAGGGGTTCAGCATCAGCCTTTTCTCTGCTGACTATTCTGGGAACATATACGCTCTGAAAAGTCTAAAGTTCAGTATTTCCCCTTCCTTCTCTCATTGTTCCTGAATGTACAAAAAGGATGGGACTATCTCGTAGAATCCATTAAAAAAGTTTTTTTTTTAAGTTTACTTATTCACTTTGAGAGGGAGGGAGAGAGAGTCCCAAGCAGGCTTTGCACCGTCAGAGCAAAGCCTGATGTGGGGCTTGAACTCATGAACAGTGAAATCATGACCTGAGCTGAAGTTGGATGCTTAACTCACTGAGCCACCCAGGCACCCCTAGAATCCATTTTTTTAAAATGTTTATTTATTTTTGAGAGAGGGGGTGGGGAGGGGCAGAGAGAGAGGGACACAGAATCCAAAGCAGGCTCCAGCCTCTGAGCTGTCAGTGCAGAGCCGACCTGGAGCTCGAAGCCATGAGCCGTGAGATCATGACCTACGTGGAAGTGGAACACTTAATTTATTGAGCCACCCAGACACCCTGAATCCAGTTTCTTTGGGGGGGGGAGGAGAAGACCATTTATTAATTGATTAATTAATTTTTATATAGTTTACTTCCAAATTGGTTTCCATATAAGGTTTTATTTTTATAGAGCAGTTTTAGGTTCACAGTAAAGTTGAGTGGAAGTGACAGCGTTTCCATAGTCTCCTGCCTCCACGCTGCACCCACAGTTAGCAACCTCCCCACCAGAGTGGTGCGTGTATTATAACTGATGAGCCTGCACTCACACAGCATAACCCCCTGAAATCCGTAGTTTACCTGAAGATTCACTCTTGGTGTGGGACATTCTATGTCCTGTATAATTTTTTAAAAAGTTTATTTTTTATTTTTGAGACAGAGAGAGCAAGCGTGCTCATGCACGAACAAGGAAGGGGCAGAGAGAGAATCCCAAGCAGACTCCAGGCTGTCAGTGCAGAGCCCGACTGGGGCTCAATCCCACAAACTGCGAGATCATGACCTGAGCCAAAGTCAGGAGTCAGACGCTTAACCGACTGAGCCACCCAGGCGCCCCTATTGCATATAATTTTTAAGGCAAGAGGCTTGCTCTGATACTTAAAGGTTGTATAAATTTGGGCAGGTTTTTACCTCTTCAGAACCTCGGTGCCTTTATGTGTGAAATGGTCATAATAAGATCTACTTTCTGGGGTTATTGAGGGGCATTTATCAAGGAGATAATGGTTTTTCCGTGCTTAGCGGATTATGTGGTACTCAGTAAGGGCCTCCCCACTAGACAGGAAACTTCTTGAGAGTTGGACTCATGCCAAGTTGTCTATCACCATAGCTCTGGTGTTCAACACTGTCCCTGGCATGCAGTAGGTGCTCAAACTTACTTTCCAAGCTCAGAGCAACTTAAAGAAAGCTATGAGTGAGCCTGGAATGCAGAACTAAGAAAGGTATGAGAGAAAGGTGGAGGAAGTATAACACCCTGACCGTGGAGTGCTGGAGGGTTAATCTGTCAGCTTCCCCAAAGGGTTAGAGAACAAGAATTTGTTCTCCCATTTCTGGCATGCGCACGTGGGATTGCTCTATATTTGGATGATGACTCTCTCTTATTTGAGGGTTAATCCTCTTTGTCCGAGTCATCCAGCCGGGGGATTAACTGCTTTAAACTCCAAGCCTCACTGGCCCTGACAATGGGAGCTTTGTGTTGCCAAGGGCCAGGGCCTTCCAGGGATTGATTCCTGTTGACCCAGCACACAAGGGTCCTTTGTGGTTATTTAATCCCAGCCCCTTAATGCTCTGGAGGGGGAGACTGAGGCCCTGACAGGGGAAGTAACTTATTATTTCCTGCAGCAAATTTGTGATCAGAACCCCAGTTTCCAGCTTGGATATCTCACCTCGGCTCTGTGCTTGTCTCCAGTGAAGGGTTCAGGAAAAGGAGCTTAGCTGAAAGAGTCAAACTGTGGATCAGTGGGTGAGCTCTATCTGGTGCTGATGTCAATTCCATATTGTTCGGGGGGAAGTCTCCAGGCTGTCTGTGAAAGGTCCAGCCTGCTTCCTTGCTGATAGATGGGCTATTTAGGAACACCTCCATGGAGCTAAGTCCCTCAACCATTTTCGGGCTTTGTGTGCTCTGCCCACAATTCCCATTCTGTGATGAAAGACATCTGCCCGGTCCACACCCGAGGGGCCCCTCACTACAAGTTGCATGTGGAGTGAGGGAGGTGGTTCTCAGAGGAAACGTGAGGACTGTCACAAAGGGGGACATGGTTGCTGGACAGGCAGACCCCACAGCTGGCCACCACACACCCTGGCCTGGCTTCTCTGCTGAAGTAAGGGAGCCTAAGTATTAGCTTTGTTGGTGAGTGTCACAGACTTTGGCTATATTTCCTTCTTTCCTTCCTTTTCAAGTGCTTTCCAATTTTCAGAACTATGTCCTTGTTTGCTCTAACCTTGCATTATAGGAATTAAAATAAGCAAAACTCAAAGACAGATTCCCCTTCCCCCTTAAATCCCATTTACATCGATTTATCCAGCAAACATTTATTGACTTCCCGCTAAGCTAGGCACTGGGGTTAGTGATGGGCCAGCAGGACATGAGCCTTGCCCTCTGAGCTGCTGGCTCATCTATTGCTTGAAGACCCTTAAGCGCCATTGTTGCCCATTGGGGGTACTGAGTTTGGCTAAAGAAAGCGCATTGTTGAGTCACACTGATGACGAGTTGTTCTGCCAGAGAATGTGACTTTGCATTCTTTCTGTGCATAAAAAGTCTTGGGAGATGACGAGTAAAAAAAGCCGTCTCGAGACCAAACCAAACCGCCTGCTGCTCTGAAGCTGGGGCAGAGTGGGTGGCCTGCTTTGTGCTGCTTCTGTCTGCAGGCTTGAACGACAGCTGCACCCAGGGCTCCTTTATTGCTGGGTGGTGGTGTTTGGACACTGGACAGCCTATTGCCTGGCTATGATCAGGTTATTTGTATAATCCCAGCAGCTGGGAGTTGTGTAATAATTTTCAAAGGAAAAAGCCTGAAGATGTTTGCTTAGAGAGAGAATGAAAATAGACAGAGAATGACGTGTTGCTCAATCCCGTGCAGAACGTGGGGTAACTGCACTTCACAAAGACAGGGTTGTTTCTTGGTTAGAATTCCCTGTGGGACTTCCCCTCCTCAAAGTTCAGGAAAGGGTCATGTATTCTGGAAGGGAAGCCTGTCTCATTCTCTTTGCGTGCACTGACAGAGTTATAGAAAAACTGCCTTGGCCCTTGGGATCTGGTAAGATCTGGGCTGATAGAGAGCTCACAAGAAGCCACTGTGGCTTTGAGTCCAAGGTCAGCACCGGGGTGCAGACTTGAAAGTGCGCAGAGCTACATTTTTCTCTTTCTGTTTTCTGTTCCATGGTGGTTAGGGCACAGGCTCCAGACTCAGATTCCTGGGTTTGAAATTCATCTCCTTTACTTATAAAGTATGCTTAACTGCTCAGTACTTCACTTTCCTTATCCGTTAGACAAGGACAATAATAATAGTGCTCTATGTCATACAGTTGTTAAGAGAATTAAATAAGATAATACAGTGGTCAGCATAATGTTGGGTGTGTAGCAAGTGTATTAGTCAGCTATTACTGCATAATGATAATGCTGCATAACGGACAGCCCCAGACATCTCAGTGGTTCACACAACAAACATCTATCTCACTCATGAGTTAGCTTGTTCAGCTAACTAGTGTCAGCTAACATGTACATTTAAAGCCTCTGTGCACCTCATGTTTGCTAACATTTCATTGGCCAAAGCTTATCACATGGTCCAGCCCAATATCAATGAGGTGAGAAAGTACACTTCTCTTCTTACAGTGGAAAATACTGCAGTGTTACATGGCTAAGAATGCGGATTATGATTACATGGGGGAGAAGAATCAGGAATGATGATTTGTGTACCAAAGCAAGTTATCTCTGTAACAGGATGTTGATGGGACTTTTCTGTTGTCCCAGAATGGCATGCAGAGTGCAAATCTTGGGCATTCTGCTTTTTAAAAAAAGTTTATTTATTTATTTAGAAGGGGAGGGACAGAGGGAGAGAGAGAATCCCAAGCAGGTGCTGTGCTGTCAGCATGGAGCCTGACGTGGGGCTTGATCTCACAACCTGAGCTGATATGAAGAGTTAGATGCTTAACTGAGTGAGCCACCCAGGTACCCCTCAGGCACTTGACTTTTTAACTTGAGCCACAGATAACTGGGGTCCCTTGTGACTTTCCAGAAGGTATCAAAACTGGCCTTGGAGCCCTAAAGTCTAAGCCCAGGGTCTATATAAGTATAGAGATGGAAAAGGAAGGTCAAATCTTTGGAATCTTGGCCTATTGGAAGTTCTTGCTTGAAAGTGAAAGGCTTCTCGTTCTCCACAAAGTCAAGTGAAAGGGCTTTGAGAGACTTCCTTGTGGACATGGGATCTTACCAGGGGGGGAGATGGGGCACCCTGCACCCTGTCTGAGTGTTTGCTGACCTGTGACCCAGCCACCCTCCAACCCCTTGGGGTACTAATGGTCTGGAGTGGCTGTACAACAGAGTTCCTTTGAGGGCTTGATTCTGGGGCAATGATCTCATAAAGCCTGATGCCTACCTCTAGTCTGGAAATGTTGGCAAGTGGGAGGCCTCACGGAATAGCCCATGCTAGTAGGGGAAGATGGATGGTAGGATAGTGCCAAGGGAAAAAAGAACATTTTTCCAGTGCATTCCTTAAGGGCTCAGGGAGGTACAAAACTCCATGGGAGGGGCATAAAACTCAGGGGAGGAGCAGAAGCCCCGGCGCTGTCCAGCATTCATGTTGCTGAATCCTGCACCAGTGGGAAATCTACCAAGAGTGGCCAGACGTGAAGACAACTGGTGGCTTTGAGATGGGACTTGACTGCCCTTCTCTGAGAAGCTCCTGGGTGTGATGAGGACGAAGGTGAGACTGAACCCTTTGCCCCAAGAAATTTGCAGGTATAGCAGCCACCAGCATGAAAGGGGCCAGTGCCAACCAGAGAAATGCCAGGGAAGGACATCTCCCTATCACCATCATTGTCATCATCATGATCATCATCACCATTGTTATTACTTTTATGCTTCACTCCCATTCTGGTTTGAATCAACAAAATTAGTTTACTTCCTTTCTCCACTTCTGGCTCCTCTTTATAGCTCCTTCAGCTTGGTTTGGAGCCTTACACATTTTGTGCACTGGCTAATGAGCTCTCTGCACAGAGTCAGGGTCTGGGGGTGTGGGCACACTGACTGATCCGCTTGGGGTTCCTGGCTTTTACTGCTAATCTCCAGCTTCTGTCTGACCGGCAGCAGATGGAATTCTCTGCAGGAGGCTCGGCCAAGTTGCTCTACTTTTGACAATAAGGCAGGGCCCAAAATACATAAACAAAATCCTGGTAGGGAACATATCTTTGCAACGAGCAAGCAGTTGGCATTTCTGGGTGCACAGGCTTTTTCCAACGGTAAGAACTATCTTTTTAAAGATAAATCTTCTCCTAATTTGATAATCTTCTAGCATTCAAGAAAAGATTAGTGGCTAAAGTGGATGAGACAAGGTAAGCTGTGCTGAAGGTTCTCTGTCATTTGAGATGTGAGTACACAGCTATGGTTAGCAGTTTTGTTCTGTTGTTCTCATGCTTAGGTTTGGGCTGCTTGGTGACCTGTCTGAATTTAGCAAGGGACAAATCCCACTTCTGGCTCTGGTTGTTGTCAACCATTGTAACACACAACATATGACTTGTTCTAAACCTTGTGTTTGTGAGGACGTTTGAAATTACGTAAATTTATTGGTGAAATTAGTGAGTGTTCAAGATAATCATGCAAATAGTTGGTTTCCTAATGCTTATTATTTTTTTCCTGATTAGAAAAGTGATGCTTGCTATTAAACAAGATTTGGAAAATAGTAAGACTTACACACGAAAAGCTCTTTATTTGTGCTTCTGGTTGGCTAGCCACAAAGTTTGTTCTAATTTACTCTACAACCAGCAATGTCTGAGAGCCTTCTCAATGCATCCTGGCTTACAGTGTTAACTTTAAGAGAAAAAGAAAACAGTGTCAATTTGTTAAATGAGAAAATATCTTCTTTTACTTTTCATTTATTTGATTGCTAATGTAATTCAGCACTTTTACTCACTAATTGTATTTCCCGGGATAAGCACTGTCTTTCCATGCTTTATGCCATTTCAAACTGAGTGCTGGTGTTCTCTGTATTTGTCGCTAAAGCTCTGTGTGTATTGAAGATATTAAATCAGTGACTTAAAATTACTGTCGAAATTTCTCAAGTCTATTTGTCTTTCCTTTTATATTTATGTGGTCTTCTTGCCATGTAGAAATCTAGTTTTACATACTCATATTACCAGTATTTTCAGTTAAAATCTCTTTCATTTCATGCTTAGGAAGTCTTTTTTTTTTACCCTAACATCAAAAAAGTATTCATCTGTGTGTCTTAGCTTTTTTTATTTTATATGTGATGTAATATTAATCGTTTGGACTTTATTATGGCTTATGGTGTGAGGTAGGGATCGCTCTGTGTTTTAGTCCACTTACTTGTTAATCAGTTCTTTCATATGTACTTAATGAATATTCTTCCTTTCCCCAGGGAATTGAAAAGCCACCTTATATTTTGTTCCATTTGATCCTTCTGCCTTTTTGTGCCCAAACTAATGTAATTACTTTATGTAAAATAACTTTATGTCATTTTTTTAAAGGGCTAGTATCCTTTATTATGTTTGTTTTTTTTTAATATTTTATTGTCAAATTTGTTTCCATATAACACCCAGTGCGCTTCCCCTTAAGTGCCCTCCACCATCACCACCACCTCTTTTCCCCACTCCCCCTTCCCCCTCAACTCTCAGTTCATTTTCAGCATTCAATAGTCTCTCAAGTTTTGTATCCCTCTCTCTCCCCAACTCTCTCTCCCTCCTCCGCTCCCCCTGGTTCTCCATTAGGCCTCTCCTGTTTTCCTGCTAGACCTATGAGTGCAAACATATGG
>PJEM01002630.1:0-25659 GCA_004023845.1 Helogale parvula | reverse complement strand
TAATACCTAACAGTACACATCCCTCTTCATTCTTTTAAAATGTTTCTTGGCTCTTTTCACCCATTTATTCTTCCAGATGAATTGCTGAGTCATGTTGCCAAGTTAAAAAAGAATCCTGGTGGAGGAACTTGGGTAGAAATTACAGTTTAATTTTATTACAAATTACATTTGTATTTATGTAGTAACCTTGCAAACCATTTGGTGAAAATCAGCATTCCAGATCATGGTAAAGTTCTTTATTTATTCAATGTTTGTTTTCAGTCTCCCTATAAAACTCTGCATTTTATTTTATTTTATTTTTTTTTTTTAAATTTTTTTTAATGTTTTATTTATTTTTGATACAGAGACAGACAGAGCATGAGAGGGGGAGGGGCAGAGAGAGAAGGAGACACAGAACCGGAAGCAGGCTCCAGGCTCTGAGCTAGCTGTCAGCACAGAGCCTGATGCGGGACTCGAACCCACAAATGCGAGATCTGACCTGAGCCGAAGTTGGAGGCTTAACCAACTGAGCCACCCAGGCGCCCCAAAACTCTGCATTTTAAAATCATAATAAAGTAAATAATAGAAACTAACACTTATCGAGAACTTAATATGGGCTAGGCTTTGGGTTCTGTAAACTCAGTATCTCTCTAATCCTCCCAACTTTCCCAAGATGATACAGATGGCAAATGGCGGTGTCATGGTGCCCACTCAGAGCTTTCTGATTCTGAAGCCTGAGCTGTTAACTTGTACAGTATATTCCTTTCTTTAAGATTCCTGCAAATTGAGGGACACTTGGGTGGCTCAGTGTATGTGTCTGACTCTTGATTTTGGCTCAGGTCATGATCTCATGGTCGTGGGAGTGAGGCTTGCATAGGGCTCCTTGTTGATCATGGAGGTTGCTTGGGATTCTCTCACTCGCTATCTCTCCCTCCCACCCCCCCCTTACATTATCTCACTCTCTCTCAAAATAAATAAGTAAATATTTTTTAAAATCCTGCAAATCAAAGTGGTGGGGAACGAGTCTATGAACATACAAATTTTTGTTTTGTCCTTAGGCAGGTTTTCCTTTTAATTTTTAAAAAAACGTTTATTATTTTTTGAGAGAGAGAGACAGAGAGGGAGCGTGCGCGCAAACAGGGAAGGGGCAGAGAGAGAAGGAGACACAGAATTTGAAGCAGGTTATGGGAACACAGAGTTTGACACAGGGCCCTAACTCATGAACTGTGAGATCGTGACCTGAGCTGAAGTTGGAAGCTTAGCTGATTGAGCCCCCCAATCGCCCTCTTAGGCAGGTTTTCATCTAGTGCTATGTTTTTCAAGGTTTTTCATCAGAATCAGCTGAGGAATTTATTTTTAAACAATCCACTTCCTAACTGTCCTGAGACAGTTAGGAAAACCCAAAACGGTAGGGATGGGGCTGGAAAATCAACTTTTTAAAATAAACTGCCCAGTGACCCCAATATGCAGCCAAAGGACCTGGTGATAGAGAGCATCTTCAATTATTATTTTGGTTTCTACTATTTTTGTCTTCCTGCTGGAGTCACCTATAATTCTTGGGTAGAATTTTGTTTCTTTGTCTTTCTATGCCTATTATATGCTCTCATAATTTGTACTTTTTTGTAGTTTTTCTTTTCCTTCTGAAGATGGACTTTGTAGCCAGGCAGACCCAAGGCACTCTTTAGCTGGAATGGAAGAGACAGGAGCTGGCATTAGAAATAGTAACAAATGATGGGGCGCCTGGGTGGCTCAGTCAGTTAAGTGTCCGACTTTGGCTCAGGTCATAAGCCAGTTTGTGGGCTCGAGCCCTGTGTCAGGCTCTGAGCTGACAGCTCAGAGCCTGGAGCCTGCTTCTGATTCTATGTCTCCCTCTCTCTCTACCCCTCCCCATTTGTGCTCTGTCTCTGTCTCAAAAATAAATAAACAAAAGAAGTTAAAAAAAAACACAAAGAAATAGTAGCAAATGAGATCAGAACATTCTCTCTCTTGAACTATGGTGGGTCCTCCTCCTAGGCAAGGAATCAGTTCTTCTCCATACCCTTCCTTTTCACACCCACCTAAAGAAAGCATCTATTTGTATCAATAATAATATATTTTAAGGTTTATTTATTTTTGAGAGAGAAAGAGACAGAGTGCAAGCTGAGGAGGAGCAGAGAAAGAGGGAGACACAGAATCTGGAGCCGGCTTGACTCTGAGCTGTCAGCCCAAAGCCGAACGCAGGGCTTCAAACTCACAGACTGAGCCAAAGTTGGACGCTTCACCAAATGAGCCACCCAGGCACCCCTTTATCAATAATATTTTTAATGTAATCTTGCCCATTGACCCCGGAATCTTACTACACAGACTGTATTTCCAGCAAGGGATAACCGGTTCCCTTTTTCATAAATTCCCATGATGCCAAACACTATTCGGTCATTGCCATATGTCTCATTAGGCCAGGGACGCTGTGGATGTGGTCAGATGCACACAGAGGTTGATTCCGAGTGGGTGTTTATCACAGGTGCCCTGCCTCCCCTCCGTCAACACTGAGGTGGTGATGCTGGCGCTGGGGTCCCCAGACATCCTCCCTGGGGCTTTATTTGGGGAAGTGGGAGAGCCTGGGGTTGGCTTTCCTGTCTGAATCATCTTTCATCACTAAGCTTTCTCCTGCTGGGTTGACTCTGCCCCCAGCCTTATGCACCGTGAGCCGATTGGACAGCAGCCCCAGGCCCGTTCTCTGCCAGCCCACTTGCTATAGAGCTGGCGCTCCCCAGTTCTGGCTCCTTCTCCATCCTCTCTGCTGCTTCTACTTGCTCGGTTCAGCTCTCCCAGTGGGTTAACAAACCTGGATGTCCCAGTTAAGATATTTTACATCTGGGGCCCGTCTGCCTCAACCTTTCACACGTTTTCAGGCCTACGCATTCCAAGACATCTATTTAAACAAGAGCTTGAGGAAGAGCGGGTGTGAGTGGGCCGTAAAACCATCGAGCCGGCGGCGTGTGCTTATCCAGGATTAACCTCCAAGGTCAAGGTCCATGCGGCAAACACTCACGGGTCCCTGTGTACACTGTGCCACTTGTGGGCCAGAAATGGGGGGATGGGAGTTGAGTCAGTTGGATGTCAGGTACTTGCCTACCATTTTCCGAAGAGCAGACCTCACTTCCCCTTTGCAACAAATTCCTGCAAGGTAAAAAGTATTGCTTCCGTTTTACAGGGGGGCTAAATCACATGTTCCGAGTCCTGTCGGGGGCACAACAGAGTGGTGATCCAGGCCTTTGAACTCGTTGTTTGGTGCTCTTTTTCTCTGTACTGAGCCTGTCTTCACGGAAGGTCTGCAGAGATTACTTGGGAATAGGCTGGATTTGTGGATAAGCCATCACCAGGGGAGACAGACCTGAGCTCTGAGTCCACTTGGTCTGTGTCGCCTGCATGTCTGTAAGTCACCCCTTTATGGAAATCACCTGGAACTGTGTGGAGGACTGTGGTCCGGAGAGTGCCTTGGAGAGGTGTCCAGGGAAGGTGGGGTGCACTGCGTGCCTATCACTGTCACCCCATTTAGCTTTGCCAGCTCAGAGAGGATGCTTAACCTCCCTTAGGAAACCATTTGCCCACATAACCTCTTGCCCCTCGTTATGGGAAAAGCGGCGTGGGTGGGCCACGGGTTTGGCTCTCCGGCACTGGTTTGCTATTTTTTTTCTCACTACATTCATTAAATTATCAAAATGTTATTAAGATTTAAATGAAATCTCCCAGCCTCATCTCTCCATCTGTTCTCGCTATTTATTCCCTCGGGGACTTCACGAATCTGTCATTTGCGATTTTACAGCTTTGCGTATCTGCAGTGCCCGTGGCGTTTCCTCTGCAGGCGACGGTGCGTGACTCTCCAAGCAGGACTCTTGGGGAGATTGTGAAACTAATGGCATCCTCTTTCTCAGGGAGTGAGAAGCCCTGTCGTGAGGGCCCAGCAGCCCTGTGCTTGGGGGGAGTGCACACACCCTTACTATACAAAGCAGACGTTTCTAGGCCCACAGAGTTGAGAGGCTTCTGTGAAGTCATAGTACAGCGTTTTGCTGTCCAGAGATGCCACAGTATTGTCCTGGGGGCTGCTGGGTGGCTCTGTCTGTTGAGTGGCCAACTCTTGGTTTCAGCTCAGGTCACGATCTCACGGTTCGTGGGTTCAAGACCCACAACGGGCTCACTGCTATCAGAGCAGAGCCCTCTTCGGGTCCTCTGTCTATCCCCCAACCCTTTCCCTGCTCACTCTCTCTCTTTCTCAAAAGTGAATAAACATTTTTTAAAAAAGTATTTGTTCTCGAAACAGAGTGAATTAGCTGGCTTGGGCTCCCGTAACAGAACACTGCAGACTCTGTGATTTAAACAGCAGACATCTATTTTCTCACACAGTTCTGGAGGCTGGAAATCCAACAGTAAGGCCCCAGCAGGTTGGTTTCCTCTGAAACTTTCTTCTTGGCTTGAGGACGCCACCCTGATGATCCACCCACTTTTCACACGAGCATCCTTCTGTCTGCGCACATCCCTGGTGTCTCATTGTGTGTCCCAGTCTCTTCTTCTTCCTTTTTTAATGTTGATTTAATTTTGAGAGAGAGAGCACGAGCAGGGGAGGGGCACAGAGAGAGGGAGACACAGAATCTGAAGCAGGCTCCAGGCTCTGAGCTGTCAGCACAGAGTCTGACACGGGGCTCAAACTCACAGACTATGAGATCATGAGCTGAAGTCAGATGCCTAACTGACTGAGCCACCCAGACGCCCCATCCTCTACTCATTTATTGCAGAGGATCCCACAGCTCTCGTGACAGTGATCCCAGCAGACCTCTGCATCATCACCCTTGTGCAGGTGGTACAAGGGGTGAGGCTTTCCTTGAGAACCTGGAAATTTAACACCAGGGCATGAGGAGCAGAGTCGGAAAATGAACTTACCTTGAAGAGAGAAAAGGGCCCCCAGCGCCACCACACTTAAACATCACGGGATCAAATATACTAATAATGATCATACCTGATATTTGCTGAGTGCTTCCTGTGTTCTAAGTGCTTTCAATGTATTACCGATTTAAATGTCAGAATTCTATAGAAAGCACATCTGACACTTTGAAGGGGTGTTAGTCAGCCACATATGCAGAGAAAGAGGAACTTGTCAGAAAGTGGCATCAGCAGGTGGCCTCCAAGCACCTCAGGGCCCTGTCCCTGAGAGACTCAGGTAGAAGGGGACCCTTGCCAAGGCTGCCACTGCTGTGGGCGATGAGTATAGCAGTCTCTGAGCTGGAGCCGGTGACTCACCTGCCTCTGCACACTCCAGTTCTGTGTCCCCCAGCCTCTTCCTAGTTGTCCTTCCCGCTCTGGTCCCGCCTAATAGGAGAAGGGGATGCCAGTCACGCCTGTCTGACAGGTAGATCTCTCCTGGCCAATAAGCGATATGGCATTCTGGTTGATACCTCGGTCCGGAATATGTGGGTAATTCAGAAGGGCCGGTGTAGGGTTGATGCAACTTGATTTAGGGTGGGAGCCAGACCTTGGGGAGGATAGTCTGTGTTCCGTGGCCGCTGGATCCAAGGCCCACACACTTTGTGGCTTTAAACAACACACATTTGTTGTCTTGCGGTTCTGGAGATCAGAGGCTGAAATGGGTATCACTGGGCTAAACTGAAGGTGGCTGTGTTTCCTTCTGGAGGCTCTAGGGGAAAATCAGTTCCCTTGCCTTTTCTGGTTCTGGGGGCTCCCCACGTTCTTAGGCTTGTGGCCTCTTTCTTTATGTTCAAAACCAGCAGCCTTGCATTTTCAAATTTCTCTCGGACTCTGACACCTCCCTGCCTTCCTGTGCTAGTTAGGAGGGCCCTTGCGATCCTACGGGGGGTTCACTCAGATGACCCAGCGTAGTCTCTCCATTTTAAGATCCTTACCTGAATCTCATCTGCAAGTCCCTTTTGCCATATAAAATAACACCTGCCCAGACTCCAGGGATGAGTACGTGGACAGCTTTGGGGAGGGGGGCATTCCTCTGCCTCCCACAGTTATCCTTACTGGGGTCACTCAGATTTGGGAATGATGGTCAGCTGGTCACCTTCGTTACCCTGAATGCTCTACTTTTTGAAGTTGTCCTCCCTTCCCAGTGAGGCGAGGGGAAGGGTGTAAGTACTCCATGTGAACATCAAGGAAACTGAGGTTCACGGAAGCTGAGTCATTTCCGGGGCTTGGAACCTATTCTGGCCAGCAGCTCTGTGCTTCTCATTACACCAGGCTTCCTTTCTGACCCATTTAACAGACAGGAACACAGAGACTTATTTCTGTTAACACAGATACGTGAGAACCAGGAGAAGGAATACAGTTTCTGAACCAGGTGGTAGGAATGTAGAAATACGGGACACGGATGTAGCTCTTCATGAGGTGTGCCAGGAATTGCCCTGTCTGCCTCAAAAATTGACATTTCTCAGTGGCTGGGGTCAGCTGTGTGTGGCCTTATCATAGAACGAAACCAGCAAATCAGGTTACAAACCATCTTCAGAAGCAAGCAGGTGATTGCTTTTTTCTTATTTCATTGAATTGTTCATTCATTCATTCTTTTATCACCCATAGAGAACTTTTCCTTTGGTGAGTGCTTTGGGGAAATATGGAGATGTTTAAGGCATGGCTTTTGTTCTGAAGGAGTCTACAGTGGGGGCATCTGGGTGGCTCAGTGGGTTAAGCGTCTGACTTAGGCTCAGGTCATGATGATCCCATTGTTCGTGGGTTCAAGCTCTACATCGGGCTCTGTGCTGAGCCTGGAGCTTGCTTCGAATTCTGTGCCCCCCCCCTCACCTTCTCCCACTCACGCTCAGTCTCTGTCTCTCTCTCAAAAATAAATAAATATTGAAAAAATGTAAAGGAAGCTATCGCTGGACAGTTGAGTCTGGTCATCTTTCTTGCAGGCCACACAGCATGGGCCTTGGAATTGAAAGACTTGGACTCAAATACTAGCTCCACCCATCCCTAGTGTGTGATCCCGGACCATGTACTTAACCTCTCTGAGCTTGCCTCGTTTTCTCCTTCTATATCTTGGGGTAAGAACTGTAGCTACCTTGGAGGGTCCTCGTGAGGACTGAATAAATGTCAAGCTTTCAGCTCTGAGTTAGGCTCATGGCAGAATGCTCATGAGATATTCTCTACCCTTCCAGCCCCTCGGGGCCCAGGTTTACCTGTAGAGAAAAGAGGAAAAAGTGTAGATGAGCGTGGTGGGGAGCGTGGGCGGTGAATTTCAGCATTCTGGGATATAACAAACTAATTAACGGGCAGAGGCCAGCCTGGAAACAGATACACTGCACCCTTTGTGTGGCTGTTCTAGAACAAGCCTGTTTGAGGCTGCCGGGAAGGTATTCTATATTCTCTAAACTCACACTGAAAGCCCTGTCCAGCTAGCTTTTCTTGCATCTCAGTAGGGGCTCAGTAGGGGCTTAGAAAGCAGGCCGTCCACCTGCCCTGATTCTGGGAAATAAAAGCTCTTTCTGTGGAACAAATAGCTCCTGAGATGAAAAAGGAAAGAAATACTCCAGAGGCATAACGGACCCAGAATGGGCCCAGGGACAGCCCAGAGGGGGTTTGGGTGCACAGGGAGCTGAGCTGGCAGCGAGGAGGTGGAGTTGGTGGAGGGGAAGAGGGAGCTCAATGTTCTGCTGAATCTGGCATGATGCTTTTGTGGATGGAGTTCAAGTTCTAACCCCTGCATACCATTGGGGGTGTAGAAATAGTCCCAGGGGTTCCCCAGGATTTCTAGGTTAGCTCTGCCAAGGCTAAGCAGATTCAGGAATAGTTCTTTGAGCTTTTCTTTTCTTTTTCTCATCATAAGCCTTGACGTGACGTGTATTTGATGGACTGCGAAGAGACCTGGGTGGAGGTAGCGAATAATGATATTTGGGACCCTGCACAGAAAACTGTCCCTCAGGTATTTGAGTGGATTCCACGGGGAAAAGGAAGGGGGTTCACCTGTGAGCCCTGTTCTCCTTCTCATGTTCATCCCCAGGGCTCAAACCAAACTTCAGACTACAGAAACTGCCGAGCCAACCTCCGGGGCCACATCGCGTCACCAGCCCCGCACACTGTCTCACAGAGGTTGTCAGCCCATCCAGGGAGCTGCGTTCGCCCCCTCCCACGATGAGCCAGCCTCTGAGCCTGCTCTCCAGGGAAGTGGGACGGGGCGGGGGAGCCGGAGGAGGTGGCAGCATGCTAAAGCTGTTCTGCCCTTTTCCCTTGACAATGAACTCTGCAGCTTGGAAGCAATGATTTTTCTGCACGCGTCAGAACAAGTGAGTGGGCCAGAGAGTGACCGGGGGCCGGAATGCCCCACGCCCCCCACCACCTGGTTGAATATGAGATCCCTGGGTCTCCATGGGCAAGTCCCTTGTCCTGCAGCTTTCTAGACAGGGGTCAAAGATTCACAGGGGTGGTGTGTGAGCGCCATCTCTGCAAAGTGCTGGGTGTGCTAGAGGAGAGGTCAGTGGCCCGGGGTTGAATGAGCGGAGGCATTGCATCACCATGGCTGAGCCAGGCAAGAAGGCAAAGCCAGGGGTGTAGTATGTTTGGGAAGAGCCCAGGATGGGAACATGGTCCGGGTGCACAGATGTGGCTGCAAAGGTGAACGGATCCCAGGTGGAGGTACCACGTCCAGCGCGATGGGCCTGGTGTGGGTGAGAACGCCCCTTCCCGGGAGGGCTCATGGGGGGGAAGTCGTGAGGCAGCAGGGGGCCACGGCTTCTTCAGAGGGGATTTTTCTCAGTCTGCTCTGGTCTGTGGTTGGAGGCAGTACCACCCTGTGGTTTTTGGTCCGTCCCCTGGTTAGAATCTGAGCCCTGCCCCTTACTACGTATGTGCCCGTGAGCACAGTTTTCCTTGGCCTCGGCTTCATTTTTTGTAAACTGGAGGCAGGGATGGGCCCCGTGAAGGGGGCGTGAGGGAGTGTAGGTGCCAGCCTGGTGGGGCACTTTGTTCAGTGGCTGGCGCTCGGCAGTCTCAGCAGGGGGAGAGCATGTTAGATGGCCCTCCACAGTGGGGACTCGATGGCTTGGGCAGATAGGGGACTGTGTGCTGAGGCCACGTGGGCAGGTGCTGTGCATACAGGTGGGGGGGGGCCCTTGCTGACACCTGGACAGCGGTGGGGAAGGGAAAGGAGAAGCCAATGGTGACTCATGACCCTGAGACTGAGTGGCTGGGCCTTGGCAGGTGCGGGAAGTGGGGCTGAGGTTCCCAGGTCGGGGCAGCTGGAGGATCCTCAGAGGAATACTGATTCTGTGCAGGGCACTCCAGGTGCTGCTGGACATCTGGGTGGGCAGGTCTATGGGCTGATTGCAAATTCAGGGACAAGACCAGGGTCGAGTTATGTGGTGGCATGGTAGGAGTGACTGCGATCTTTGAGGGAGACAGAGTAGAGGCAGAAGAGAGGAGTGCTATGCACAGAGCAGTAGAAAACATTTCCATTTGAACTGGAGTTGGAGGATGAGGAGCAGAGAATGGGAGAAGCAGCATTCAGGAAGGAAGGAAGCGATCCAAGAGGGAGCAGGGTGCCTGGACCCCAAAGCAGAAGAAGCCTGACCAAGGAGGGGGTCCAAGAGGAGGGCGGTCTGGAGGAGGTGTGGGAATGGTAATCAGGGCATCCGGGTGACCCTGCAGGATATGCTGTCAACTCAGCAGTGAGAACAAGACCAGGGGTGAGGACGGGGGTATGTGGGGCGGACACAGGCCAGTGAATCCACGCATTCCTTAATTCTGTATCACTGGTGAAAGTGATCCAGGATTGGCTGGGTCCAGGAAGCCAGGGGAGGGTCCCACAGGACCAGCCGAGAGGGTTCTTGCCTTCATGTGGAAGGGACATCAAACATGAGCCGGAGAAAAACCAGAATTTATTGAACAGCATGAGTGACCGAGGAGAGAAGACAGAGTGTCTGGGAGATTCAGACAGGATCTCGTTGTGGCCTGGGGTGGGATTTATATTTGAAAAGTGTCAGAAGGACGCATCACTCCAGGAATCCAGGGAAGGGTCTAATTAAAGGTGCGTACCAGGTGACCAATAGGTGTTCTCCCATAAATTACTAAAAGTATGGCTGCTGAAGCCGGTGTTGGCCCAGGTTTGTTCGAAGCTAATGTCCTGCAGCGCGTTTGGGATCGGGCGCTTCTCAGGTTGATCAGGTGTTTAGGGCTGAGGACAAAACTCAGAGGATGCTTAATTTTCTTGCTTCCCCCTTGAAGTGGGAACTCAGAGCTTCTGTGGCTTCTTTGGAAATAGGGCCTTCGCAGAGAAACAGCAGAGATGAGACTTTCTAAAATGGAGCCCCTGCAGCTCAAGGCATTGGGAAAGGTTGCGGAGAGAAATGTTTCTGGATGGTGTGATATTTGAGCATCTTTATAGGGTAAAAAAGGAAGAGTGTGAGGAGATTGAGTTTAGAGGTGCAGAGGGAGGAGGCAGTGGATGGAACCAAGTTCAGGAACAAATGGGGGGCAGGTAGGGCTGAGCCCAGTGGGGGAGGTGAGCCTTAGAAATCAGTAGTGGTGCTGGGGAGGCAGAGCACGGGGGTGAGGAGATTGGGGTGGATGGAGGGGGGAAACAATGTGAGCCAAGGCGATGGTGTTCACTGAGTTGGGAGTGAGGTCAGGAAGCAAGAGGGAAGGTTTAGGAAGTAGGGCAGGATTCATGAGAAAGGTTTGAAACAGCTCCCAAGGGAATAAAACTAGGTACTTACTGGGGGGCTGTCCAGTCACTGACAAGCAGGACAGGGGCTCAGCTGATGGGAGCACCTGCCTTGGAGGTTGAGTGTGTGTGTTTGTGTCTGCATATATGTGTAGTGTGTGTGTATACGTATCCATGTATTTTGCTTTTTGTTTCATTGTTGGTGGTTTTCTTTTATAATGAGTGTTCAGCAGCGTAAACAATGGGAAAAAGAGAAAATGAGTTTCTGCTGGAAAGGGTGCCTGTGTGTGGAACATGGATCCAGCAGCGTTTTACATACAGTTGGTGCATAATAAGGACTGGGAGACTAAAGACCACTGGGATCTGTTACATGCCAGAGCTCGGGAGACCTCTCCCATCACCCCTGCTGTCTTTGGGTCATGCTATAAAAGCCCCGGGAGGAAGGCTACGCTATTACTCACATTTTGCAGAGAGAGAAACTGAGGACCAGAGAGGTTAAGGGACTTGAATATGGTCACACACAGAATAAATGGTGAAGGTGGCAGTGGACATTGGTGGTCACGTGAGAAACAGGCGTTTTCTCCAACGTCCTGCGCACACAGTGCAGACTTCACTTTAGAGCGATATAGGCATGAAAGGAGCTGCGTTTTTTTGTTGGGTCAGAGGCACCTGTAAGCACGGGGCTTCGACCCTAGAAAAGAAACCAACATTGAACTGCCACCTTCCCATTGCACTGCTCTCAGGCAATATGTGTGGGAACTTTCCCTTCTCTCTCTCTCTCTCTCTCTCTCTCCTTTTTTGGAGACTGTCTGCTCAAATGCACAGGAATTGACAAATTCTTACGATAGTCTATTTTGGAGGGAGTGTTAAATTATTCAGATGCAGGCGCAAATAGAATGTCTCCAGCAGCTTTGACTTCCTGCTTGGACCTGCTGGTGTCAGTTTGCAGAGCCCAGCGAGGGTCTGCAGACCACACTTTGGGTGAGCAGGTGGCAGGGCTCGCATCCGAAACTGTAAACCCTCGCTGTTTCCAGCCCCGGGCAGCGGGGTCGCTGGGCAGGACTGGCGCCCCGGCCACCAGACCCCTGCTGGAGCTTCTCGGCTTGCGTGTAGGCGTGACTTCTCAGTTATACAATCCACCAGATGCTGGAACCGATGCTTCCAGCCAACCATGTGTGGTGACCACACATGTGGGTTTTGCTTTTCTCTGGGCTCCCGAAGGTCCGTGCGCATACACTGGGGCTTGGTGCAGGATCTTTCCAATAGCGAGATGGGCTGTGATTTCGGAACATGGGAGCCCTCTTCTAACTCTCCACTTTGCCTCCGCTCAGCCTCCTCTCCTCCAGGACCTTTTGTGCCTTTTGTGATGAGGATGTTGCTGCAAGAGGCTCTTCAGGATTGCTCTCATTCCAGCCCTGTTTGTGTCCAAGCCCCTGGAGGGGTGGACAGCGCAACCCTGTAGCTGTGACGTAGGGTGATTATTTATTACCCAAACCAGGACTCTTGCCGGAGTGAAAAGGGGGTCTCCTAGCGGTTCCAGAACACCAGGCTTAAGTTAGCACCATGTTCTCGAAGGAACATGGGCTCCAGAATGAACTGTATCTTAACTTCAAGGGGCCTCAGTTTTCTCATCTGTTAAACCGAAGCCTACTTTCCATGATTACGTGGGAGTAATATAGCTAAAATGCCAGGCACTATTGCTAGGGTGTAAGTGTTCAATATATATCAGCTCTTTCTTCTTTTTTGTTTAAAGAACACAGAGATTCGATTAAAAAAAAAAAGCAGTGGCACCAAAATCATCTGTAGGCTCCCAGCAGGTGGCATTGAACTCCACCTGTTTCCTCCTACCGCCCCCACACCGGCACTCCTGCTAACCCAGACTGGGGTGTTGAGTTTTCAGTCAGCCATTTCCTTTCCTCTCAGATGTTTCTGGTCTATAAAAAAGCGGTGTTTCTCAACTTTTTTTTCTTTCCATTATTTGCCCCCAGGAGGCTTTTTAGACATTTTTTTCCCTCCTAATTTCTAACCTTTACCTCCATACCATGAAATTTTAATACCACAGGTGCACTGTGTATCTATCTGTTCATGTGTGGCGGCCATCTGAGGAGCCATAAACCATTATGGTAGCTAAGGTCCCTCTCACCCCTCAGAAGCAAGTTTTTGCTCCCTTCCAGAAGTGAGTTTTTAAAGTTTATTTATTTGTTTCGAGAGAGAGAGAGCACGTGAGTGGGAGTGGGGCAGAGAGAGAGGGTGAGAGAATCCCAAACAGGCTCCATGCTGTCATGGCGCAGCCCAGTGCAGGGCTTTGATCTCAGAAACTGTGAGATCATGACTTGAGCTGAAATCAAGAGTCAGACGTTTAACTGATGGAGCCACCCAGGAGCACCCATCCAAGAGGTGGTTTTCACACTCTGGGTGGGGGTAGGGGGGAAGGTCACCCTCTTTGAGAATTCCTGGTATACAGCATGGTCATCTCTGATCTTCCTGGTCCATGTTAGAATCGCCCCTGCCCAGGATGTGGTGCTTCTCAGCTGGAGCCCGTGTGGTGGGGCGGGGAGAAGCCGTGAAAACCAGTAAGAGCTACCTTCTGTTGAGCAAATGCCTCATGGCACTTTATCACTAGCCCTCACAGCAGTCCTGCAAAACAAAAAAATGTTTTTTTCATGGATGAGAAAGCGTAGGCTCAGAGAGGGTGAGTCACCCACGGCTAAAATGACTGTTGAGTGACAGAAAGAGAATTTGAAACTGTATCTGTCAGATATGAAAGCTGAAACCACTAAGGCACCCTGGCCAGGGAGAAGGGGATGGTGGGAGGAAATCAGCATTACCTGAGCTCCTACTATGTGCCTGGGACTCTCTTAGGGGCTTTATCCACTTTATCTCATGTAATTGTTGCCTCTGCTCTGTGAGGTGGGTGTTCCCTGGTTTTGGAGATGAAAAATGGGTTCGCAGTGATTATTTTGTTAATGTTCACACATGACCAGAAATCACGTGGGATGGATTATAACCCAGGTCTGCTTGCCCCTAAAACCCCTATCTCTGACCATTAGGAAAGAGACTCCCAGAGGAAGTGCTCTAAGCCTCTATCTTGCAGGAGGGTGAGAGAAGTGCCCCCCTCCCAGTTGTAGCTTTCTCCCACAGCTGGTATTTTATGTGCTTTAACTCCCCCTTCCCCAACACACACACACTCAATTTCAGGGAGGGGGCACAGATAGACAGAAAGAGAAATATAAATTATACTGTTCTGAAAACTTTGTAAATATCACTACTGTCATAAACTATGAGGATCTAGGAATCCCAGGTTAAAGCACCGGTCCCTGATATGGCAAAGAGGGACCTGTGCTCTTTGGAGATAATGTAGCAGGATGGCATGCAGACATTCATGGGCGGATGGTGCGGTTTAGGGGTGAAGCTCAGATCTGGAGGAAGAGAGTGCCCTTACTTGAGCAGGCTGCTGGGAGGTGCGATGCAGGGTTATTGCAGCTGAGAACTCCAGAACATAAGGAGTCAGTTTCTGCCGGGCTCCTCTCTAGGGCCCTTTGGTGTGTCTTTGGGGAGAGAGCCTTAATCTACATGTGCTGATCCCAGCGGGAGAAGCACCCACGGGAAGACCCAGTCCTCTCGGGTGCTTTGCCGCAGGCAGAGAACCAGGCTATAGAATGTGGGATCTTAGAGGCCGCTATCAGCAAACCCTTTGTGTCTTTCCTTTTATCATCGGCCCCATTCGCTGAGCCCCAACCTGACAGCCAGGCAGGATCCCCCCCCAGGCTTCCACACCCTGGAGGGAGAGCTCAGGCTCCGGTAGGCGGACTGCATATTTAGTCATCGGGTCTATCTTTCCAGGAGTGGGAATGGCTGCCTGCTCCCCTGCTTCCCCGGGGAAGGTGGGGGCGGTGACAGCCAGGGTTGACTAGTTCTCCCCTGCTGCACGGAGAGGCATCTGGAGGCTGGTTCCCAGGGATCTAGAGCTGGCGGTGACGAAACACCGGGTGGCAGCTTTGGCCGGAGAAGCAAGATGCTTCTGAGGTGGCTGCTCATTCCTACCCTTCTGGACACAGGCTGCTTGCCCCGGCTAGGGTCACGGCAGATTAAGAAAGAAATAGCTGGTGCTAGATGAAAAATCAGATCCTGCGCAGAAGATACTCTATAGGCAAATCAGAGGTGCCTGTGTCTGATTTGTGGGGAATGGAAGTCCCAACTCTAAATCAGTTGGTGGGATGACTTGGTGGAAATCAGGCCATTGCCAAGCCTCAGTTTCCCCAGGTATAGAGGGTGGGTTAGATAACTTCTACACATCATTTGTTTTTTTCTATAGAATCTTAAAATGGTTTTATTGTGGGGTGGGTGCCTTGGTGGTATAGTCGGTTGAGCATTTGACTCTTGATTTCAGCTCACGTCATAACCCCAAGGGTGTGGGATCAAGCCCTGTGTGGGGCTCCATGGTGAGTGTGGAGCCTGCTGGGAATTCTCTCTTTCTGTCCCTCTGCCCCTCTCCCCCACTCTCTCTGTCCCAAATTAAAAAAAAAATTGTTTTATTGAAAACGTGAATATGCCATTGGGATACTCCTCCAGACTCTAATTATTAATCTCCCCAATAATTAAGCCATGTTCATATCAGAATCCAGCAACTGAAGATGAGAATGGCATCCCAGCATTTACTCAGAGCTATTACTTGTTTCTAACTTATTATTAGATTTACTATGGATATACCGCCAGCAAATAACTCATGAGTAGCCAAATACCAGTCATGAGACAGAGAACACATAACATGTACATTTGCCTTTAGACTCAGAAATCTATTTTTAAAAGATTTTTTAATGTCTTTATTTTATTTAGAGAGAGAGAGAGAGACAGAGTGAGTGGGAGAGGGGCAGAGAGAGAGAGGGAGACACCGAATCTGAAGCAGGCTCCAGGTTCCAAGCTATCAGCACAGAGCCCAACGTGGGGCTCGAACCCATGGACTGTGAGATCATGACCTGAGCTGAAGTCAGATGCTTAACTGACTGAGCCACCCAGGTGCCCAGAGACTCAGAAATCTTCTAAGATTTAATTACGAAAAGTATAGCCACGGAAATATGAAAACTATACACCCAATGTTATGAATTGTAACTAAGAACATCAGTTGATCTAAACACATCCAATAGATTAAAACCCCATCGGTTCATAATGGTACTCAGACGAGAGCATCTCATTGGTCACTTTGGACGCTAGGGAGACAACTTATTATTTTGAAAACTGGTAGACAAGGGGAAGGAATCAGATGTTTACTATGCTTTCCTTCACAAACTGTCTCTTCAGCCAACCAAATAGTGGATATGGGAAAGTTCCTCTTTACATAAGTATTCCAGCTAATAATTGGAGAAATGACTGTATAATTAGGATTTTGTCATCCTGAGTCTAGGCAATGATCACCGGTGTTTATTAATACCATGAGAAGAAAGAGCAAGATTTTATGTGCCTTTGATTGAAGTACCACACCACTGCCTATGAAGTAGTCCCCCCCCCGCCCCCGTCTAAAGTTAACCTGAATGTAAACAGGAACAACTATTCAGTAGAACTTTCTGTAATAGAGAAATCCTGTCTGCACAGTCCAGTGTAGTAGCTACTAGCCATATGTAGATACTGAGAACTTGAAATAAGACTAGTGTGACTGAGGAACTGAATTATTAAAATTTATCGAGTTTTAATTAATTTAAATTTAAATAGCCATGTGTAGCTAAGGGCTGCTCCATGGGGCAGCCTGGCTCTAGACTTACCCAGGAACGGAGGGAGACCCAGGAGACAGAAGACCATGGCAAACGATCCCATAGGAGTGCGAACAGCAAATCACACTCTATAGGAAACATTATTGGACAAACTATCTGGTCTCATTAACAAATAACATAAAATAAATAAAAAAGAAATAGTGGGGGGGACATATAAATTATTAAAGACAGTGATATCAACCAATAAGGTATGAGGCTCATCTAAATCATGATTTGAATAAATACTCTTGAAAGATTATGAAATGATATTACAAAAAGTGTTATAACATATAATGCTATATGGATTATTTTTAAAAGTTCTATTTTTTAAAGGAGTCCTATTTTGTTTGTTTATAAATGTTTATTTCTTTATTTTGGGGGGGGGCATGCATGCACAGGCAGGGGAGGGGCAGAGAGAGAGAGAGAGAGAGAGAGAGAATCCCTAAACTGTTAGTGCAGAGCCCAACTTAGGGCTCAGTCTCACGAACAGTGAGATCATGACCGGAGCCAAAATCAAGAATCAGATGCTTAACTGAGCCACCTAGGCACCCCTGAAGGCATCCTATTTTCAAAGAGACACTACTGATATATTTATGGATGAAATCATGTGATGTCTCAGGTGTAATTTAAAATAATCCTATGTGTGTGAAAGGGAAGACTGGTGGGGTGTGGGTGAAACAAGATTGGAATGATTTGGTAATTGTTAAAGCGGATTGGTGGGTATACAGGAGTTCATGATATCATTCTCTTCATGCTGGAATGTGTTTGAAAATTTTCACAATAAAATGTGAACAACAGAAAGAAGTAAGGGAAACGTCCAAGGAACCTCTCCAACCCCAAATAACAGCCATAACCGCAGCACCAAGGACTTCGCTCTTGAGCTGATTTCAGAGCTGGGAGCCAAGGCCAGTGGGGGCTATGGAGTGTACCCCAAGGGAACGGCAGGGTCCCCTGAGGGCAAACACCACTGTCAACACTGCGAGGAGGAGAATAAACCCAAGGCCAGGGGCAGCACTGCAGAACTAGAACCAGCAAGCTGCAACCCCAGCTAAAGTGATCCCAGATCTACAGCCTCCCTGACTCTCAGAGAAAGCAAAAGCAAATTCTCTTTGTGGGAGAGCATACTCTGTTTTGGTATGTGCCATTCCCATGGATTAAGATCAAGCAAATATGAGCAAATAGTAGGGTGCATATAGAAACTATCTTCTAAATTGGGGCACTTTTGAGGGTGAGAGAGTGTGCCAAAAATAACTAACAGGTAGTAAATTACTGCAAAAGACATAAAGTAGGATGGTCCTGGAGAAACTGAGGGGAAGGGCCCCTTGTCAAACAGGAGGGGGGAGGATCAAGTCTCTGTCCCTGGAGTTTGGTGGCAGTGACTTCCTGCGTCTCATCCTAGATCGTTGGGAAGCTAAGCGCTTGCTCAAGATCAGTGGTTCTCAGGATGTGGTCCTGGGACCCTTAGCCTCAGTATCCCCTGGAAACTTGTTAGAAATGCAGATTATTGGGCCCTGTTCTAGATCTAATAAATCAGGCGGTGGGGGCCAGCCAGCTGCTTTGGAACAACCCCTCCCGGTGACTCTGCTGCACCAAGTGAGAGGGCCACCAGTCTAGGTAAACACTTTAAAACCGATGTTCGGGGCACCTGGGTGGCTCAGTCAGTTAAGCCTCCGACTTCGGCTCAGGTCATGATCTCATGTTCCTGAGTTTGAGCCCCGTGCTGACAGCTCAGAGCCTGGAGCCTGCTTCAGATTCTGGTCTCCCTCTCTCTCTGCCCCTCCCCTCTCATGCTCTGTCTCTCTCTGTCTCAAAAATAAATAAAAAATATTAAAAAAAAAAACGATGTTCATCAGCTATTAGGAAACATTCCATGATCATCACCAGGCCAATGATATTTTTCTTAAAAGTAGTGGCAGAAAGAAAAAAAGTTAACATTTTCTCAATATTAACATTTTAATGGCCCAAGGCAATTCTATAAATAAAATCTAATAAAAGTCATTTTCCAATTATCCATTAAGGATTTAAAAATAATAAAAAATGTATTTTTTTAGCATTCTATGTACATATTTAGTATCTGAAAAGTATGGTGATTGTCCCAGAGATGGACAGAAATATTACCTTCTCAAAGGGGGCTTTAATTAGATGTATGCTTCTCCATGGAAACTTCCTCCAAGGAGTTAGGATCTCAAACACTTCTGGCTGGAAGTGTCTAATTAGCACTAGTTCATTTAGGTCTGGTCTCACTTAACCTGGAATTTGAGCAGGAACCACTCCTGTCTCTTTTCTTTGATCGACTTCCAAAAAAAAATTAGAGAATATGGCTGGTGGTAAGTTTCTCTGTCCCCACTGGGCTCCCTGAACTAACCAGACTGGGTTTGGGGCATGTACCAGATATTTTTGCGGCTTAAACTCCCCTCCTCTGCTAAGGGCATGCTTCTGCTTGTCCTGAACGAGTTTCTGGCAGCCTCAGTGGCTGTTTATCACTTTTGTATTAAGCATAATAGGATGGGCCCCTCATTAATTACAGCCTTGCTAGGAGTTCATAAGCAGATGGAGAGGTAGAAGGCTCCCTGCTTTCTTGTGGCCACAGGCACTAAACAGAAACCCAGGGAGCGTCAGATGAACATATGTTAGTGCTAAGATTCCCCACACTTCCCCCAACTTCTCTCAAAAATAGAGCAGCTATTGTGATGAAAGCTAGGGGTACCACAAGCACCAGGCTGGTAACGACTGTGCTCAGAGAGAATCCTAGGATTATAGTGTTTCTCAAACCCCACTTCTGGAACTGGCCACATTCTTTGGGGGACCCTCTTGAAATATATAGTCTCTTTTGTACCCCATCTCAAAAGAATTTCCACGAGCAGGTCTGCACTGAGGCCTGAGAAACTCCCAAGTTTGGAAGGCTTTTTTAGGGGATTCCGACGTATAGCTTGAGTTTGGAACTGCTGGTGTGGAGTCAGAGCTGATCTGGCAAAGGCTGGGAGTTTTCCCAGAATCCTCTGGGACATGCCCTTCTCCAGGAAGACCTGATGTTTTCAGGAGCAGAGCTTAGTTTGCTACTCCAATCTCCTCCCAGTCCAATGAAGGGTGAGTCCATCAGGGTGGCCCGGCCAAGGGCACAGAGAGGCACCAACACAGGGTAAACCGGCTCTGCTCCTTACCATGTGGGACAAATTACAAATTCCTGTGAGCCTCGTTTTGCTTATCTGAACAACAGGGAGACTAATAATCTACCTGAGAGGGCTCTTACGAGGATTAAATGAGAGAATATAAGTAAAATACTTAGCCAACAGCCTGGCACTTAGTGGATACTCAATAAATAGGTTTTTTTTTTCTTTCTCTTGAAGGTTCAAACCTCCAGAGTTGCCACATAGTTGATTTTTTTTTTTTCTGAACAGAGGCCACATTTTGGTAACACTTTTCTGCTAAGAGATTATAGAAAGTTTCATTCTGAGAGAGAATGCTGTAACTGGAAGAGTGTGTATTTAAAAGAGACTTTCTGATGGAAATTGGCGGTAAAGAACACGGGGTCCCACCATTGGTGGTGCAAGTTCCCAGGCAGCCAGTTCCGTGTCACAAAAGGAGTAGAGATATTAAAGAGGAGGTGGCCTTCTTCTTTTTTAAGTTCATTTATTTCTTTTGAAAGAGAGGGAGAGTGAGAACACTGGCACAGAGAGAGGGAGAGAATCCCAAGCAGGCTCTGCAGTGTCAGTGCAGAGCCCAGTGTGGTGCTCAGTCCCATGAACCATGAGATCATGACCTGAGCCGAAATCAAGAGACAGACACTTCACTGATGGAGCCACGCAGGCGCTCTGAGAGTAGGTGGCTTTGGTAGGAATCTCAGCGCAGCCTAGGTATTAGCAGGAAGTGCTCTGATGCTTCGGGGTCAGGCGAGGTTGGCTTATCCTGTGGCAAAGCCCGGAATCTCTTGCAGTTCTTGGGGGCTTTCATGCCAAGGTCAACTTCAACTTCTTCCCTCTGCTGACTTCTGTCCTTTACTCTGGCTGGTGCAGCTCCTTTCCTTGGTTGCCTCAAAGACTTTTTTTCATGTGTAGCACAATTTACCTAAGTTTGGGGAACCTACTGATCATTTCAAATGCAGAACCATTTCGTTATCTCTTTTGCTATGTTTTCTCTTGCTTGCCCATGCTGTCAGGGTTTCTGCTGCCCAACACGCATGACAAGATATCTTCCTGAGTGGACAATAACTCCCTGAAATGGAATTTGAAGCTTGCTCTTAAAATGGTAATTTGTTTCTTACCCCCCCCCCATCCAAACCTAAATATTAAGCAACAAGATGCTGAACAAATATAGGCATGGCCATGTGGGTGGTTGAGGCGGTATTAGTAATGGAAAAGGCAGACTGGTTCCGAGTGATACTTGGAAATAAGATCCCACGACAAATTGAGCAGAGAAGAAAAACAAAAGGAAGGGGAAGGAAGGAACCGACATTTAACTGAAAGCCAGTATCTATCTGATGTAATCCCCAAACAACCCTAGTTAGACTGATTACACACCCAGGTTTGGGGACTGTTGAAATTGATTGGCATTCAGTTCCCCTGTATCTCAAGATTCTATGGATCTTGTCTTCTGTTAAGAGAGGGAGCATCATGGTCTTCTCTATGTTGTATTCTTTATTCTTTTTCTTATTGTTGTTGTTGTTGTTAAGTTAATTTTTGAGAGTGAGAGAGAGAATGGGGGGAGGGACAGAGAGAGGGGAGACAGAGAATCTCAAGCAGTGCAGATCCGACAGTGCAGATCTCAACATGGGGCTTGAACTCATGAACTGTGAGATCATGACCTAAGCTGAAGTCAAGATTCAGACGCTTAATGGACTGAGCCACTCAGGCACCCCTTGTATTCTTTAAAGCATAATCTTCTGTGGAGTTCATGTGGGCAGTGATAGCTGGCCAAACATTATTTCTATTTCTTTCTTGGGGGAAGATATGATACTGAGCTGCCTTTAAAATATTTTGGTATTGCCTTCTCTTTGTAATGTTATTTGCTCTGGTGGTACTTGTTGAGGATCCCCACAGCCCACACACACTTCACTTGGACGAAGCTGGATAATGTTTATACACCTGCAGGAACTGGCTAGAGAGATCAAGATGAGATTCTTAGTTGGTATTCCATTTATTTTATTTTTTAAAAAATTTTTGAATGTTTTATTTATTTTTGATTCAGAGAGAGACAGAGCATGAAAGGAGGAGGGGTAGAGAGAGAAGGAGACACAGAACTGGAAGCAGGTTCCAGGCTCTGAGCTAGCTGTCAGCACAGAGCCTGACGCGGGGCTCGAACCCACGAACGTGAGATCTGACCTGAGCCAAAGTCGGAGGCTTAACCGACTGAGCCACCCAGGCGCCCCTGCATTTATTTTTAAAAACGGTGCCTGGGTGCCTCAATTGGTGAAGTGTCTGACTCTTGGTTTCAGCGCAGGTCGTAATATCATGGTTTGTGAGATCAAGTCCCGTGTCAGTCTCTGCACTGACAGCACAAAACCTGCTTGGAAGTCTCTCTCTCTTTCTCTCCCCCTCTCTCTGTCCCTCCCCTGCTGGATCTCTCTCTCTCAGAATAAATAAATAAATTCAAAAAAAAAGAAAAGCCCAGAGGGGTAAACACAGGACTGAGATGGTTTGAGCAATGTAGCATGCTTACATGCGCTTTTTCTTGGCATGCTTGAAGGAGAAAAAGAAAACGTCTCAAGAGATTCAGCAGTAAATGTCTATTTTCTGGGTCTTGGAGAAGACGCTGCTCAATATCTCTCTAGTTCTTGAGTTGAATCTTTCATGGATTTTTAAAAAGCATTGGCTCATTCTTCCCCAAGTAGACGGATGCTAGTAATAAATAATGAAAAAATATTGAATGCTAGGAAAATGACATGCAATTTTTTCTTCTTCTTTGATATAAGCCCTTCTGAATAATTGATGTGCACATCTCTTCTAGCGGCACAGGGCCTTCCCTGAAAGGGAGGTATAATGTGGACAAAGCCACGAGACACCTTCTGAGCCTGTAGCCAGCTCTGAAGTCTTGGAGGCATTGACCACTAAACGTTTCCTTCTCAACAGAGGGTCACCTTTCGGGCAAAGACAGTGTAGTGAGGGGATGCCTTCCTCTACTTTTCTCACTTTAGTCTGTGGTGCTGAGGTTTCTTTGGCAGCTGGTCTGTTCCTCATTTTCTTTTTTTTTTACTAGGAAGACTCTAAAATTAACTTGAGCCTATTTCTGCTGTATTAATTAATGTGTGTCTGCACGAGGTTGCTGTTTTCCCTTAAGGTGTGATGAACAGAACTGGTTTTCATGGAAGTCACCTAGAGCTTTAGCAGATGTAGCAACTGGCTTTGGGAAACACTCACACTGGAGAGCAAGACACCTAATTCTGCTTGATACAGTCTAGGCTCTGGGGTTTGGAAAATGGTCCTCAGACTCTTCTCCATTCTCTCTGTAGACATTGGAAGGTGATGAACAGAGTGGAAGGAACCCATCCATTGAAATCAATCATACCTGAATCTGAGTTTTTTTAAAATTAATTAATTTATTTTGAGAGAGAGGTAGGGAGGAGCAAAGAGAGAGAAGGAATGAGAGAGAATCCCAAGCAGGCTCTGGACTGTCAGCTTGAAGCCTGATGCGGGGCTCAAACTTATGAACATGAGATCATGACCTGAGCTAAAATCAAGAGCTGTGTATTTAACCAACTGAGCCACCCAGGTGTCCCTGAATCTGAATCTTAATGCCACCCTACAGTGACTATGTGATCTTTGGTAAGTTGCTTAACCAATTGGAATCCTGTTTCTTCATTCCATGGATGGGGCACAGAAATGTCTTTTTGTTAGAATTAGTCCAGGCAACATTTGGGAAACTTCTAAGATGTGTAACTCAACCCATGAGCCTACAAGTTGGCCAGGAGCATTTATCCTGTCACACTACAGGCTTCTGTGTCTTATTTGAATTCTGTCTCCAATGCTCATTAAACGTAGGAACTCATATTTGAAAGAATGAAAAGATGAACTGACCTCATTTGGTTAGTAATCTTCACAGCAGTGCAATGGCTATTGCTGGTGTGGACCAACTTTTGATTTTTAAAATCTTGTCTCCGTCCATAAAGGAGTTTGGACCCATCACTCAATCTCAGAGTATCAGGTTTTGCCAGTCCCCAAAAACTGCACTGAGAATTGACCTGTCTTCCCTGCACAGTCACCTATAGCTCCCTGAAACTTCACAGACATGCCAGTGGTCCAGTCCAGACAGCCCAGATGCGCCATGTTGCTGCTTCTCTCTTGGGTCTTTCCATTGACCAGTGACAATGCTGTAGGCAAGCAGAGTGTGACACGCAGTGGGGCCCAGGTGTCCTCTGCGTCAGAGCCCTCTACAATCTCTGCTTCTGCTCTTCTTCCCCAATCCCAGGGGAATCTCTTTTTCACCTTTGTGAGATCAACTCTCTCTTTTTTAAGACACTCAGTCCCATAGCCAGGATCCTCTTTCCTAAAGGCCTTAGGTCTTTGGAACACATGAGCCAGAAACACGTTCAGGAGATTTATTTCCTGGTCTGCCACAAATCTCTCCTGGGTGCCAATGTGCAAAACTCACTACTTGCTTGAATGGGGGAAGGGAGAGTCAATATCTTAAAATACTATATACACAGTGCCCAGGAGGAAAGAATTAGATTCTGGGGATTTGTCTTATTAGACATGGCAAATGTTACAGGCCTTTCGGGACTATGGATTCATTAGGGTTGTAAGATGGTGATAAAACTCTAGGTACCATCTTAGCATTTAAAGGCAGGAAGAAGAACAGAAGAGACAAGTATTCTTTTCATACACTTTCATTTTAACAGGAAGTAAAATAACATTTCAGAATCCCCCATAGATTAATTTTTATATCTCATTGGTCAAGACTGGATTATACGGCTTTCTGTAACTGCACAGGAAGCTAGGAAAGCAATGGCTAGGTTTCCAACCTCAACAGGTGGGAGATGGCAAGGCGAGGGGGCGGGGTTAGGAATGCAGTTGGGCTGGTCTGTCTTAGTCTGAGTTCCCTCAGAAGCAGATTCCCACACAAGGATTTGTATGTTAGTAGTTTGGTTGGTTGGTTGGTTGGTTGGTGGAGTAATCCTTAGTAGAGAAGTGGAGAACTGAAGCAAAGAAGAGAAGTCTCCTGTATTAGAAAGAGCTCTCCAGAGGAACAGAACCACTAAATTATATGAATATTTATACATCCACATCCTATGTCTATATATAGGAATTGGCTCACACAGACGATAGAGACCGAGAAGTCCAAGATTGGCAGTCAGCTAGCTGGAGAACCCGGAAAGTGGAAGGCATAATTCCCAGTCTGAGTCTGAAGGCAGATGATGTCGCAACTCAAAGACAGTCAAGCAGAGAGAAAGAATTCTTTCAGACTTTTGTTCTCTTTGGGCCTTTCGTGGATTAGATGAGGCCCACCGGGAGGAGGAGGCAGTCTGCTTTACAAAGTCTACCCATTCAAATGCTAATTTCATTCAGAAACACCCTCACAGATACGTCCAGAATGTTTGACCAAATGTCTGCATATCCTGTGGCCCAGCCAATTTGACACACGTTAACCATCACACCAGGAAAGCCAACTGCCACAGAGGGCTGCTGGGACCCAGTCCTGTTTGAGAGTCCTGTTTGAGAGCTGGAGTAGAAGAGAATATACCGTTGGGGGTTATCACACTGGCGTTGGCTGCTAGATGAGGGCTGTTGGGGGAGTTTTAGTCCCTAACACTTCTGTCCTGCCCGTGAGCTAGCAAA
Organism: Helogale parvula; assembly: GCA_004023845.1. Classification (NCBI taxonomy): domain Eukaryota; kingdom Metazoa; phylum Chordata; class Mammalia; order Carnivora; family Herpestidae; genus Helogale; species Helogale parvula. The sequence continues at coordinate 523 of PJEM01002630.1, read as the reverse complement.
CAGGCTTTGGCCAGAGAATGCCTTCAGGCAAAGAGGTGCAGGTTTGGCCCTTGGAAGTCTGGAGGGTGATATGTGCCTCATAGAATGAGTCCGGTAGTCTTCCTTCCATTTCTATTTTTTGGAATAGCTTGAGAAGGATTGGCGTTAACTCTTCTTTGAACGTCTGATAGAATTCCCCCGGGGAATCCATCTGGCCCTGGGCTTTTATTCGTTGGGAGATTTTTGATAACTAATTCAATTTCTTCACTGGTTATGGGTCTGTTCAGATTTTCTATCTCCTCTCGTTTGAATCTTGGTAGTGCATGTGTGTTTAGAAATTTGTCCCCACCTCACACCAGTCAGAGTGGCTAAAATGAACAAATCAAAAGACTATAGATGCTGGCGAGGGTGTGGAGAGACGGGCACCCTCCTACACTGTTGGTGGCAATGTAAACTGGTGTAGCCGCTCTGGAAAACAGTGTGGAGGTTCCTCAAAAAACTATCCATAGAACTCCCCTATGACCCAGCAATAGCACTGCTAGGG